>OY757908.1:52706146-52866146 GCA_963585895.1 Sepioteuthis lessoniana
TTTTTTTATGCACATAGTCCTATTGGATATGAATTTTTAAGCAGATGTACTTGACCTGCAGATATGACTCACAGGTCAGACTGTACCTGGGTTTAATGGCAATGAAAGGGTACTCCATTCTCTCCAGAGCTCCAGCTTCACCATCAGCTGCAGTTTAGTGTTAGATTTAAGTTGAGTTTTGTCTTGTCTTTGAGCTAATCCCTACTTTTCCAACAGTGTCCTGCATGTCTGGTTCATCTAACTTGAATAGTTTTCATGATGGGTGGTAGGTTGCTGCTTTGGGGGGTGTTGCCTCCAGGACTTGTTCAATATTACTCGGAGCATTTTTGTGCAGTTGCCATCAAGCTTTTTCTCCAGCTGTTAGCGTCCATGTAGTGCATCCATATAGCAGTATCGACATGATTGCTGCTTGGAAGAAGCTGCGTTTCATTAGGAACAAAATATAAATGAGAAATATAAAAATTTCCCCAGATGGAATTCTTTTTTTCTTTTTAGAAAATTAAAAAAAAATCAACGAAGTGTGAGTGTAAAACAGGTAAAAAAATATATTTCTATCAAGTTGTGTTGAATAGCCATAATGATATCTATCAATAACAGTAATAATACAAATACAGGCAGGAGTTTATTCCTTTCTACCTCTGGTCCTTGGCGACACGAGGAGTGAGACGCAAATCATAAAAGTCTATGCTGACCCCCCACACACACGCGGCACATCTTGTGATGTTTAAGATCTCTGCCGGTAGAGACCCAAACTGATCTGCTTTTCAGATCTGTAAAACCCAGCAGCATGCTTCAACGGTAGAAACTCAACTCTGGTCTTTTCAAAATTATCAGGACATCTCTTTTGGGTATGATGTCATCCACCCACTCAATTCACTCCAATGGCCGTCCAGCTTCATTTCCTATCTGGGGGTTTATTATGACAGATGATGATTGTCATATCCTTTCTGCGCTGGCGTAAGACTGCACCATATGACTATGGCACCTGAATTAAGAGACTCCGAGTAGTTCAAAGCCTTACCAAACTAGATAATAAAATATAATTAACAAAAAATAATTGATATAAAAAAAAAAAATCATTACCTTAATTATATAACAGTTGTTTTCTATAATAAAAAATGTAAAGCTTTCCAAATTCAGAAAATGTTTTAGTTTTATTAAATTTTTTTCATGAATCGGCAAATTTTCTGCATGAAGGCTTGTCTCTTTTCAAAGTCTTTTTGATGATTTAAATTCTTTGCTGCCTTTATATGAAATATAAATACGAAAGTCACACAGTAAATAAGAGGAGAGTCCCTGTGGTTAATGTGCTGGACTACAACCTCAAGGTAAGTGAGTTCAAACTCCAGAGGCCCTATTACATTCGCTTTTGGACTAAGACTCTTAGGAAAGACATGAATCTCCTTATCCTCCCAGCTATGGGTTAAATAGTACTGTTGTTCTTCTACAATGATAGCTTTGGTATTAAATACTCCAAAAAGGTTGATATGCCATTAAGCAAAGAAAACAAACAATTAGGTGAATATTGCCTAAGGAGTTGGTAATAGGAAGTACTTTTTACAGTTGTACGAGGATCATTAAATAAGTTTCCAGACTTTTTTTTATAGGCACTTTAATTGATAGTACACACATGAAACTCTAGTCCCCTTTGAAGTAATCTCGTCCAGCTGCAATGCACTTGTTGTACCATTCCAACAAATTCTGGAAGGCCCCATAAAAGTCCTCTTGTGTGAGCGTGTAATTGACCTACGTCACAGCCTCTTTCATCTCCTTAATTGTCTCATAATGACAGCCTCTGAACTTAGGAAATTACTAAAAGTCACAGAGAGCACCGTCTGGACTACAGGGAGGCTGAGGAACTGTTCTAATGCCCATCTTGGTCAAATAGTCTGTGACAAGGACGGAGTTGTAGACTGGTGTATTGTCCTGGTGGAAATGCCACTGTCCCAATTCGAAGAGTGCTGGCCTCTTCCGACGGAATCTCTTTCTGAACTCCCTTAAAACCTCAACTTGGTAACCCTAACCCGAACCCTTTGGCCAATCAACTGTGGTGTATTGACTTCGTTACTCCTCCCACACCTCTCATCCTCCCTCACAGACTCCGTGCCTTCCTTGAATCTCTTATGCCACTCAAAAACTGATGCTCGATTCATGCAAGATGGTCGAAAAGCAGTCTGAAGCATTCCATACGTTTCTGTGGTATTTTTCCAAGTTTAAAACAATTTTATTGCATCTCGTTCTTTTAAAGTGTTCTCACATCCAGATTGCATTTTTTAAATTCACCAGCTGTGACAATCAGGCTTTAGTAGGGTGTATTTCAATTGCTGCTGTAGCTGTTCATTAGAAGCTTAAATCATAAAAATTGTTCCGTCATCTCATAAGATGTATAGCAATAACATACTGAATTTTCAAGAGTCTACGCCAATTTTAAATGTCCATACGAAAAAAGGTCAGGAAGCTTATCGTATGCACCCCGTATCTATTGCCTGATCAACCTTAATAGAATGAATATAGAAATTACATAATATAAAATGGATTTGATCTTACAGTTTACATTCTTTTTTTCTTTTTTAATCTAAAATAACAATTGCGTCTCTTTTCTCAGAAAATACTTTAACTAAAATTTCCCCGAATACAATTCAAATGTCAGATAAAACATTCACTACTTGAAATGATTTCTGTTTTATCTTATTCAAGAGTTTATATTTCTATATGGTTGTTTATCTTTTAATAAATGGCAGTATAGCACGAAATTGAATCTGATGGTGAGGCTCCAGATCTGAAGCTCAATGGAGTTCCTCTTCACTACCATTACTCCCATGTCTATTCTAACTTGGAGTGGTAGGACATGTTAGCGTCTTATCTATGAGTCAAATGGATGTTCTAAAACTTTTTTTTAATTGGATAGGAATATATGAAACTATATAAGTCTGTGCGAACAAATCATTACTATTCTTAAATATAATTATTTATGTTGAAAATACTTGAAACCATATAATTGTAAATTATCTTTTTTATTGAGAATACTTACTTGAAGCTATAATTGTTTACAAAAGATTGTTATTATAATTATTATTGTTTGTCATTTTAACTCCTTTTCGAGTTTTTCCCACAAGCGTTAGCTGTTGGTTTCTTACTGAAGTTTGAGTGACAAGTCTCCTTAAGTCACCAGTATTCTGGCCAATCTCAGCAATGCTGTAGTTTGGACAGTTTCCACCCATATCCTTATTTCCAAGTCCTCCAGTCCTTGTCACTCCACCAAGATCACTAATTACAATTTGTATAATCGCCACTTTTATGTTCCACACTTTATTTCTGTTCCCTAGCAAGATCGAGGTACTCATCACTCTTTTCAATTTCACTCCATGGTCAGCCGGGAGAGCAAAGTTCACAAATTTGCTAGTTCTTTTTTTTGTTTCTGTTTATTATTATAAGATCTGGTCGTCTGGCGGAGATTTGGGGATCCGTTTGTATCTCAAATTCCCATAGGAGTTTGTGAGTCCCATTCTCTAGGACAGATTCTGGTTAGTGCATATGCCATTTGTTGGTATGGTGAAATATCAACTTCTTGCACATTTCCCAGTGGATCACCTTGCCTACTCAGTTGTATCAAGTCTTATACTCTTTCTGTGCTAATTTGCTGCATTCGCTTATTTTGTGATTGATCGTTTCGTCTCTTTCGCCACATAATCTATATCTACTGTTTTGTTGTGTTTTATCTATTCTCGCTTTGATATGGTTATTCCGTATGGCGTTCTTTTGAGGTGCTATTAGAAGAAATTCAGTTTCTCTCTCAAGGTTTCCTTTTCTTAGCCACGTCCATGTTTTTTTCGTGAGAGATTTCGCTTGTTAGTCGCTTAAACCGTCCGTTGAGTTGTTTTTCTTCCCACTTTTGTTTTCTGGTTATTGTTGTTCCGCTGGTTCTCGTATGGTTAGTATTGTTTCTGGTGGCTGTAATCAGTCTTCCTCCGCGTTTTTGTATGTAGTCTTTGAGTCGTAGTATTGATGTGTCAACGCTGTCTTCAATGCTGGCAAGTCCTCTTCCTCCCTCTCTTCTTGACACATATAGTCTGTTAACGTCATCTCTGGGATGCAATACCTTATGCATAGTCATTAGTTTGCTTGTTCTCTAGTCCAAATACTTGGGGGTATTGGAAGCTGATACCATAAAACAAGTGGAAATGGAAGAAAAAATTGATAAATTGATTATCTCAGAAGTGACAGAATATTGATAAATTGATTATCTCAGAAGTGACAGAATATTACTTGAGACAAAAGTCTAATGCAGGAACCTTGTCAAAGGGATAAATACCTAGGCTACCCCCCTTGTAAGAAACTCGGGACCATTCTTGAAGTGGACCAGAGAAGAACTTAAACAAATGAGCTAGAGAACAAGCAAACTAATGACTATGCATAAGGTATTGCACCCAAGAGATGACGTTAACAGACTATATGTGTCAAGAAGAGAGGGAGGAAGAGGACTTGTCAGCATTGAAGACAGCGTTGACACATCAATACTACGACTCAAAGACTACATACAAAAACGCGGAGGAAGACTGATTACAGCCACCAGAAACAATACTAACCATACGAGAACCAGCGGAACAACAATAACCAGAAAACAAAAGTGGGAAGAAAAACAACTCAACGGACGGTTTAAGCGACTAACAAGCGAAATCTCTCACGAAAAAAACATGGACGTGGCTAAGAAAAGGAAACCTTGAGAGAGAAACTGAATTTCTTCTAATAGCACCTCAAAAGAACGCCATACGGAATAACCATATCAAAGCGAGAATAGATAAAACACAACAAAACAGTAGATATAGATTATGTGGCGAAAGAGACGAAACGATCAATCACAAAATAAGCGAATGCAGCAAATTAGCACAGAAAGAGTATAAGACTTGATACAACTGAGTAGGCAAGGTGATCCACTGGGAAATGTGCAAGAAGTTGATATTTCACCATACCAACAAATGGCATATGCACTAACCAGAATCTGTCCTAGAGAATGGGACTCACAAACTCCTATGGGAATTTGAGATACAAACGGATCCCCAAATCTCGGCTAGACGACCAGATCTTATAATAATAAACAAAAACAAATAAAAAAAAAGAACTAGCAAATTTGCGAACTTTGCTCTCCCGGCTGACCATGGAGTGAAATTGAAAAGAGTGATGAGTACCTCGATCTTGCTAGGGAACAGAAATAAAGCGTGGAACATAAAAGTGGCGATTATACAAATTGTAATTAGTGATCTTGGTGGAGTGACAAGGACTGGAGGACTTGGAAATAAGGATATGGGTGGAGACTGTCCAAACTACAGCATTGCTGAGATCGGCCAGAATACTGGTGACTTAAGGAGACTTGTCACTCAAACTTCAGTAAGAAACCAACAGCTAACGCTTGTGGGAAAAACTCGAAAAGGAGTTAAAATGACAAACAATAATAATTATAACAACAATCTTTTGTAAACAATTATAGCTTCAAGTAAGTATTCTCAATAAAAAAGATAATTTACAATTATATGGTTTCAAGTATTTTCAACATAAATAATTATATTTAAGAATAGTAATGATTTGTTCGCAAAGACTTATATAGTTTTATATATTCCTATCCAATTAAAAAAAAGTTTTAGAACATCCATTTGACTCATAGATAAGACGCTAACATGTCCTACCACTCCAAGTTAGAATAGACATGGGAGTAATGGTAGTGAAGAGGAACTCCATTGAGCTTCAGATCTGGAGCCTCACCATCAGATTCAATTTCGTGCTATACTGCCATTTATTAAAAGATAAACAACCATATAGAAATATAAACTCTTGAAATGATTTCTGTTTTATCTTATTCAAGTAGTGAATGTTTTATCTGACATTTGAATTGTATTCGGGGAAATTTTAGTTAAAGTATTTTCTGAGAAAAGAGACGCAATTGTTATTTTAGATTAAAAAAGAAAAAAAGAATGTAAACTGTAAGATCAAATCCATTTTATATTATGTAATTTCTATATTCATTCTATTAAGGTTGATCAGGCAATAGATACGGGGTGCATACGATAAGCTTCCAGACTTTTTTCGTTTGGACATTTAAAATTGGCGTAGACTCTTGAAAATTCAGTATGTTATTGCTCTACATCTTATGAGATGACGGAACAATTTTTATGATTTAAGCTTCTAATGAACAGCTACAGCAGCAATTGAAATACACCCTACTAAAGCCTGATTGTCACAGCTGGTGAATTTAAAAAATGCAATCTGGACGTGAGGACACTTTAAAAGAACGATATGCAAATAAAATTGTTTTAAACTTGGAAAAATACCACAGAAACGTATGGAATGCTTTTCGACCATCTTGCATGAATCGAGCATCAGTTTTTGAGTGGCATAAGAGATTCAAGGAAGGCACGGAGTCTGTGAGGGAGGATGAGAGGAGTAACAAAGTCAATACACCACAGTTGATTGGCCAAAGGGTTCGGGTTAGGGTTACCAAGTTGAGGTTTTAAGGGAGTTCAGAAAGAGATTTCGTCGGAAGAAGCCAGCACTCTTCAAATCGAGTCAGTGGCATTTCCACCAGGACAATACACCAGTTCACAACTCCATCCTTGTCACAGGCTATTTGACCAAGATGGGCATCAAGACAGTTCCTTAGCCTCCCTACAGTCCAGACCTTGCTCCCTGTGACTTTTGAATATTCCCTAACCTCAGAAGCTGTCATTATGAGACAATTAAGGAGATGAAAGAGTTTGTGACGAAGGTCATTGATACGTTCACACAAGAGGACTTCCATAGGGCCTTCCAGGATTTATTGGAACGGTACAACAAGTGCATTGCAGCCGTAGGAGATTACTTCGAAGGGGACTAGAGTTTCATGTGTGTACTATCAATAAAAGTGCCCAGACGAAAAAAGTCTGGAAACTTATCGTATGCTCCTCGTATGCTGTCGTTAATTCGTCCTGAATTGTTTTACGTTGTTCAGCACAGACATATTAAACCATATTACAGTTCCTATGATAAAAGTGTGCGAATTGTATTCATTAATTTATAATAATTGTGACGGGAAGTGTTGATATGCAGATACGACCAATATACGAACTATGGGAAAATTTATCGATTCCCCAAATGACTCGTAAGAAAGAAAAACACAAGGCAAATTGATATTTAAAAAAACGTTTATGTATATTGCGTATGAAAATTGCTAAAACATATTCTTTTAGCGGTCAATTAACATACAAAGGTAACAAGTTCAAATGATCTTATTAAACACTTATCTTTAGAGGTGGTTAGTTTGTGAGGTTCAGATTTCTCTTCGTAAGGTTCGTTTTCCACTCCGTTCTCCATGTCTGCTTCGGTTACTATGTTGTTTGCTAAGACTGTTATCCAGCAAGAGCTAGTTCAGCCTGTTGCAGAGCCGATAAGCGAGTCGACTCCGCAAATGAATTTAAGGGTTTAATGCGTGCGAGTGTGCATGGCCAAAGACAATGAAGGAAGACAGAAAGCAAGATAACAGATACAACAATAGTGAAGATTTTATTGCCGGAATTACAAACGTGTATGTAAATGTCCGTGGCGGTTGTATGTAGTCTTCAGCTAGATGGGCGATGTTGGTAGCTGAGATCGGTCAAGGCGTTGGATGCAGTTGGACAGTCGTCGCGGGCAGCTGAGGTCGGTCGAGTCGTTGCGGAAAGCCGAAGTTGGTCGCTGGTAAATCGATGTCTCGGTTTTTGACATTTCGTTTGTATGGTCGAGTCGTAGTTGCTAGCTCGTAACAGCGAGTCGTTACGTGAGCTAGTTGTTGCAATGCTAGGGCAGTCCGTAACAGCGAGTCGTTACGTGGACTGATTGCTGCATTGTAGGAGCGTCGTGGTCGGTAGATCGATATCCCGGTTTTGACAGTACGTTGGGTTAACCGGGGGTGTGTCGATCAGGTTGCTAGCCCGTAACAGCGAGTCGTTACGTGGGCCAGATGCTGCAATGCTAGTGTAGTCCGTAACAGCGAGTCGTTATGTGGACTAGATGCTGTATTGCTAGGGTAGTCCGTAACAACGAGTCGTTACGTGGACTAGAGGCTGCGTTGCTGGGGTAGTCTGTAACAGTGAGTCGTTACGTGGACTAGGTGCTGGCGTTGCTGGGACAGTCCGTAACAGCGAGTCGTTACGTGGACTGTATCGCCGGAGCGTCGTGGTCGGTGACTATGGCTTTGTCGTGCCAGATAGCAGTGCGGGCGTATCGTTTACGAGAGCTATGGCTTTGTCGTGCCATATAGCTGTGCGGACGAGTCGGGGCGGTTGCTAAGGCTGTTTTGCGCCAAAGCTGTGCGGACGAGTCGGGGCGGTTGCTAAGGCTGTTTCGCGACAAAGTTGTGCGGACGTATCGAAGCGGTAGCTAAGGCTGTTTCGCGCCAAAGCTGTGCGGACGTATCGAGGCGGTAGCTAAGGCTTGCGCGCCAAAGCTCTGCACTGTCGAGCGAACAGGCCAGGATGGTTAAGACCGGCTGGTCTTAGTGAGTCCTCTTCGTGTTTGCCTCCAGGCCGTCTATTTCGACTGATCATTAATGATCGCCAGAGATGCACCGACCCGCAGAAGGTGACCTCTCATAGCCCTTAAAAAGGACCATAAAAAAAGGTTGTTGAATCCACCACTAGAAGTGGCGGCGAGGTGGGTGCGACCACGATAACGTGGGACCCGAGTCTCGTGGAGCAGAGTGGCCCCTGAGAGCGTCCGCGTAGACCTCTGTATTTATCGAAGCGTCCCACCAAGGCACGAATATGGCACAAGGCCGTTTTTAAGATGGGCCCGGTCGCAGGGCCGAAGCCCACACGCGTCTGGCAAGGCCAAAAATACCTTCGGCTCCGTCGGCATTCCCCTTTTTGGGGCGCCAGGCAATAACCCCCCCGAAGGGGGGTATAAGCCAGGGGGGATGGCCCCCTGAGGCCGGAGGAAATCTCCAGTGCCGAGGCACACCCGGCAGAACCGTCCAGAGGTTAGACGGCCTACCGAATGCAACCCAAGAACTGGAGTGGAAAGGCCACACATAAACCCCCTAGAGCGTCCGCGGGGACCTCTGTATTTATCGAAGCGTCCCACCAACGCATGAATATGGCACAAGGCCGTTTTTAAGGTGGGTCCGGTTGCAGGGCCGAAGCCCACACGCATCCGGCAAGGCCAAAAATACCTTCGGCCCCGTCGGCATTCCTCTTTTTGGGGCGCCTCAGGCGCCAGGCAATAAACCCAACCCACCGTAGGGGGTATAAGACTGGGGGGATGGCCCCCTGAGGCCGGAGGAAATCTCCAGTGCCGAGGCACACCCGGCAGAACCGCCCAGAGGTTAGACGGCCTACCGAATGCAACCCAAGAACTGGAGAGGAAAGGTCACAATCACCCTAAAAAAGAGCGGGGACCTCTGAATTTTCGCCGCCTGAAGCCTTTTTAATATGGAAGAAAGGGAACTCCACCTCTGTCGCGCCACGTGGATAGAAAGTTCTTCTATAAAAAAATGGACGTAGAAAATAAATATTTCTTTAGCCCGGTATAGGGTAGCGAAAAGTATTACTTCCATTTTTATATAATTATTTCTGGCAGAAGTGTTTTGCAAATGTTGATAAATATAAATTTATCCCTTTCTTAGCTGTAACGGCCGGTTAGAATCGAAAAAGGGCTTCATCATTTCCGGTTGCGCCCGGATGTTATTTCTCTAGGGCGAAATGTAATCCGATCTGTTTATGTTCGTAGGCCGGTCGCGGCAAGCCGACTTGCTCGGCAGCTGAGTCCAAATCTCTTCTCTGTTTTCTGGTTTGAAAAAGGCTGTGATGAAGGTCATTGACACACTCACACAAGCAGACTTCCATGGGGCCTTCCAGAAATTGTTGGAACGATACAACATATGCATTGTAGCCGGAGGATATTACTTTGACGAGGACCAGAGTTTCATGTGTGTACTATCAATAAAAGTGCCCAAACGAAAAAAGTCTGGAAACTTATTTAATTATCCTTGTATATATATATAGATATATAAAAGGTAATAATTGAATTTTTTACAAAGAATGTTTGATAGAAAATTGTGATGTGCATGACCTACAAAATCTGAAGGAACCTAAATCTGTTTTATTACCTGTTAAAAATGACTGGATTTACATTTATGATCGATAAACAATTTAATATGTTTTTGCTGATTTAAAATTTGTTACATTTATATCTCTTTTTTTTTTTTTGTCTTTTTGTATCTCTTCATGCAAGGAAATTGAGGAAACTCTTCCACACATTGACAAAAGGTGGGGTACTTTTGAAAGAAAATGAAAGTGTTTCAGATATCAATGGGCTTCCTACAAGAAATTATGAAAACTGCTCTTGAAATTATTGAGAGTGTAGAAAAGTTACATAATTCATATAAGAATGCAAGGAAAAACTACCATAGATAAGAGCTTGAGCTCATTTTTTGACCCACCGTCTAATGGTTTCAAGTATTTCTATCTAACACGAATAATTCTATTTATTATAAATCATTTATTGGCACACAGTTAAAGGGTTTCAGTTTGTTCTCTGCGTCACGAACAATTCAATTTGTCATTTGTTTACACACAGTGAAATGATCAAACAGTTCTATTTCTAACAAGTCAATTCAATACAAGTCATTTGTTTGCACACAGTTAAAATATCAAACAGTTGTAGTTGATCCATAGATAGGATTCTATCATGTGCTACCATTTCTGGTGAGAGTGGACCTGGGAGTAATAGACCGAAGAGGTACTCCACATTCTCCAAAGCTTTATGACTGGAGTCTCGCCATCAGATTGTTTAGTGTCATATCCAGGACACTTGTTAGGGAAGTGTTACTCTTCTACAGAGATGCAATCGGTATATTCTACTGACCCAGTCAACTAGGCTGAGTTTATTCTTAAACACTTATTGAAAACTCAACTATTGTAGAATGGACTAGTCGGAATTTTGGGGTTCGTTACCAAAAGCCGACTTTAAAACAAATTAATAAAACAAAACCAAACAAAAATGCTGGACGTAAAAGTCCCGCGCTGAAAATGAACAAGTCGGAGCCAAAAACGAACGAGACACTTATTAATCATGTTACAAATACTTTATTCTATAAAGTGGACAAAAACAGACGACAGACAGTGGGTTGCATATCAGTCCCTATGCAAGAATTAATTCATTAACAAAATATAAAACAGAAGCAATATTGTTGTATAATCACATAATACATCTACATCTACATATGCATGCAGAATCATAACGATACAATAAAGACGAGCGACACATTTCTTAGAAAAATATACCTCTCACTTTATTTGAAAGGTTTGTGTGTGAGAGGGAGTTGGATTGCGAACACAACTGCAACATATTGACCTCCCCACTCTACTGGCCATCAGCGTTTCTTTCCCGTTCTCCTGGGCTGCTCAACCGGAAGCCCGGGGGCTCAGCCTCTCTGGGTGCTAGTTTTCTCTACCGCATCTTGTCTCTAACTGGTCTGGTCTCCAAAACTGCCTGACTTCCTGTCTTCACTGAGTTATATAATAGTTCAACGCCCACTCAATCTCCCCCAACAACTGGTGGTCGGAATATGCACTTCCGCCGTCTTTGAAATGGCATATTTCATCGTCATCGAGCGGAAATAACTGTCATGCAGTTCACAGGTCACTCTCTTCCGGTGCATCAGTTTGTGACTGTACCGTGGGATTTTAACCCTGTCCCATATTGTCAGCCAAGCTTGTCCACGCCAATTGAATATGCAACTTCCACGTCTTTGGAATGGCGTGTTTGGTCGGGTCGAAGGTCAGTATACTACAATATTAAATCATTAGCAAAATTACTTATCTCCCTGCATGATTGTTAGAGTGTTCGCCAATGAACCGAGAGACCTGGGTTTAATCCCAGGTCTAGTCATCATCATCATCATCATGTCCTGCCGCTAGCACGGATATCCCTGACCCTCTCCCGTCACTTCTCCCTATGCTTCATCGCTTCTGGTAGGTCTTCAGGGCTACATCCCGTATCCTCACATAGCTGCGGTATGTATGTTCGACCTGGTCCTCCTGCTTTTGCTTGGCCATATGCGGGGATCCATAGGAGTACATCATTGATGAGTTCGTCCTTGCATCTCCCGCAGTGTCCTGCGTGTTTGGTTCGGCTAACTTGTATAGTTTTCGTGACGGGTGGCAGTTGTCCGTATAGTTGGTGCCTTGTGGAGTGTTGCCGCCAGGACTTGTTTAATATTGCTCGCAGCATTCTTGTGTAATTGCCGTCTACCTTCTTCAGCCGTTTAGTTAGCGTCCAAGTAGTGCATCCATATAGTTGTATCGATACGACCGCTACCTGGAAGAAACTGCGTTTCATTTTATCGGTCAGGTCTGATTTCCATATGATCGAGAGCATATCGATAGCTGTCCATGCTTTTGTTAGCCGTGTGTCGATGTCTTTTTCGGTTGATGAGACGCTGCTTCCTAGGTAGGTGAACTTGTCTACTAGTTTCAGAGAGGTTCTGTCTAGTGTGGAAATGTCGCCTGTTTGGTTATAACACATATATTCAGTTTTGTGTGCATTGACATGGAGTCCAATGCCTGCGGCGGCTCGTTCCAAACTATGCGGTAGTGTTTCGGCTTGGTTGGGTTTTTTTCACCAGTAACGCTATGTCATCGGCGTAGTCGGCGTCGGTAATTGATTTTGAAGGGTTCCTTCTGCTTCTTTTCTTTGTTATCTCGAAGCCATTTTCTCTGATTTTGTCGATTGAAGTTCTAAGCACGTAGTCTAGACAGATGATAAAGAGGTATGGGACTAGCGTGTCCCCTTGTAGCACTCCTGCTACAATGTCGAAGTATTCTGTGTCTCCATCCGGTCAACGTACTTTCACTTTGGTGTTTCTGTAGAGAATTGTTATTGCTGCAACGGTTTCTTTTGGTAGGCCGTATGCTAGTTGGATTTGTTCCATCTTCCCTCTGAGTATGGAATCGAAGGCCTTGGGAAAGTCGACAAATAGTAATGTCGCCTGTAGGTTTTTTACCCGTACGCCTTCAAGGATACTACGAATGGTTAACATTTGTGAGGTCGTGGATCTATTTTTTCGGAAGCCATTTTGGTTTTTCCTAAGGATGTTGTCGATTTTGGGTTCTATGAGGTTTCGTAGTAAGGCATTGTAGATTTTGGCTGCTATGGATGTAAGTGTTATACCCAGGTAGTTCTTGGCTAATCCGAGGTCACCATTTTTAGCGAAGGGGAGGATGCACCCCTTCATCCATCTGTCTATCGTATTTTTATTATAGACTGCGTTGCATTGTCGGAGCAGTATGTCATGGAAATGTCTGGTCTTCCATACTTCTGGGGGGATCTCGTCAAGCCCTGCAGGTTTCCTATTTTTAATTTTTCTAAGAACCGAGTCGAGTTCTTCTTTGGTGAACGGACCAAGTTTAATGTCTAATTGCTTACTGATAATTCTGGTGATCGGTTCATTCGTTACTTTCGGTGGGTTTCATAGTAGATTTTCGAATTACTGTTTCCACAGTTTTATTCTTTCTTGTTGGTTTGCAGCTTTCAATTTTACTTTAGCTTTGCCCTTACTTCTACTCACTTCGTTTATTGTTTGCCAGGCTATCCTAGATTGCCTATCTTCCACTGAGTTTCTAATCTTATCTATCTGATTTAGTATGTATTCCGTCTGTTCTGTTAGATATATGCCTGCTAATTGATGTTATGCCTTTTCTAGTTTTCGGGCATTTGTGTTTGTTGGGTTCTTCCGATAGCTTTTGGAGGCAGTTTTCATGACTGCACGTTTTTCTCTAACCGCTAACATTTCCCATGGGACTGTATATTTAGTTCTAAGTTTTGTTGGAATACACTTTGATGCCGCCTCGAGGTGTGCTTCAACGAAATTCTCATATTCGTCATTTGGGGTACCTTTTTCTGTCTTCTCTTGTAGTGTCTCGAATATGTTTCTTAATTCTAATACATATTTATCTCTATTATCTCTGTTCTTAAGAAGGGCCCAGTCATAGTGTTTAGTGGTCGCTGTTCGTGTGGCGTTTTTTCGTAGGCTTAGTCGTAATTTGGCCGTGACTATTCGATGATCGGAGGACACACCCTTGAAAGAGGAGTATGCCTCGCAATTCATAACGCTATTTTTCCATTTCTTGTTTATAAAGACGTAGTCTATCTGTGCTTTACTATTGTTCGCGTATGTGTGGGTCCATAATTTTCCCTCCCTTTTTTGATAGTTTGTATTGAGGCATGTTAATCTATTATAGATATTGTCCATTCCTATTTGACGTGTTGTGAAGGCTGTATTTGCTGTTTCTGTTTTTCCCGATTCGGGCATTCATATCCCCGCCAATGACTAGCAGGTTGTATTTCGGAATGCTACGCACTAGAGAGGATAGCTCCTCGTAGAAGGTGACTAGTTCGGTTTCTTCGCTAACATTGGTAGGGCTGTAGCAGGAGATGATTGTTGCTCTGGGATTGCCATTAAACGTAGCTGTTATCATCCTAGATTGTATTCTCTCAATGTTATTAAGTGTTTTTAACGCTCTTGGCCCTATAAGCATTCCTACCCCTCCTACCGTGGTATTTACAGAGTTTTTCCATACCGATACAGTGGCTAGCGTCCATCCATAGCCAGTTTCGTGATATTTGATATCTTCAGTGTGAGTGTATCGGTGTTCTTGTATGCAAATTATGTCTATCTTATGTTCTACGGCCGATGCAGTTAGCTCTGGTAGTTGATCTATTCTATTTAGGGTTCTAACGTTAAATGTCGCTATTTGTATTGTTTGTTTGCATTTTAGTAGTTTTTGTTTGAGCTCTGTAGCTGATTTTTCGAACACTGAGGCCAGGGCTCCAACCTCAGGAGGACGCGCCCCTTTTTTACCCGCGCGAAAAGCGATGCGGTTTATGTATGTGGTTTGAGTGTGGGTTATGGTTATCTTTCGATGGTTGTTTTTATTCTCATCTATAGAAGCTACTCTTATAGATGAGCAGCAGTAGTTCCCCTATCGAACTGACAATCCTGAGCGTTAAGCCGCAAGACTCACACGTCCAGGACAAGGTTAGGCATTGCGCTTAGCGGTCAAAGGGTTTATTTGCATACCTTTACGTCCATCATGCTGCTTCCCATGTGTACGTGCATAAAAAAGGGGGGAGGGGCTTTTTTTACCTTAAGTTTTAACTTAAAGTCCAGGACTAATATATATTCAAAAGAATTTTTGGATATATTTTCACCTGTCTGTCGATACTGGCCCTAACATGTGTTTTTTGTTATTGTTTTTTTTTTTGTTTAAGGAGAGGTGGCATTTGGACATTTACTTGGGTTGGTTTGTTTTTTTATTAACTGCTTTGTAGGTGGGCAAACTGCGAGACTTCTACGCTTTTAGAAAAGATTCATTACTTTTTTGACGTGTATACTAGTATATTCGACCAGAGTCATATATTCAATTTACTGCAAAAAATGTCTTTATATTTAAAATACATTATTCAAGCGTCCTTTTACAAAGAAAAGAAAATAACAGCGTGCAATTTTGTAAAAAAATTCAGCATTTTAAATTACTAGGACTTAAAGACATTGTACTAACCAGTATTGAACCTTTAAACTTCATGGCGGCACGGGCTAGTTTCTTATCTCTTCTGTTCTGCTCTAAAGACTAAAACAATTGTACTTGCTTAACACTCAGCATTATAAAGTACGGATTAAGACTAAAGAGATGCAATCCAGGGAAAAGAGTTGCCCCCTCCCTTATACTGTAGTGGATGCATGTTATTGTTTAGTGGATATGTTACTCTCTAATTTGTAGCGAGTGAGAGTGAGTTCTCATCCGTATTTTACGGGTATTACTTTCACGTTTAGTTCCGCCAAAAGTATAACACAAATTTTCACAAGCATGTAAAACAAATGGGATATGACAACAATGAACATTAAGAAACAAACAATTTAATAGTCATAAAAGAATAGGAATGAAAATGAATGAGAAATATAATGTGCAAGTCGCCTTTGTAGAAATACAGTTATGGCAACTTAAATGAAAATAAGGTTGTCCACATGTGTGTGTTGACATGGTACTAAAGTCTATCAAATAAATGGTTCCATAGTTGGCCGAAGTAAGTTCATGACCTCTAGTGAAAAGTCTTTTCGGTAGTAGACAGAATGACCGTTTGGCCGTAGAAGAAATGAATTGAATGACCGAAACTGACCTGGTTGGTTAAATTCTTCGTTATTTATACTTTAGTAGTGGATCAAAAATAGTTTTATTACAGGTCCTAAAATTTAAGCGCGTAGACATTTCTTGACCAATCAGATTCGTATTTTTACTTATTTCTTTTACAGCCTAAAAACTTTCCGTTAATTAGTTTCTGATCCAGATTTTCTAGAATGTTCTTATTCTATGTTTTTAGCTGATTGGTTGAAAAATATAAAAATGTAACTTCAATGCTAATGCAGTTTTGATCCAAAATTTCTAGAAGGTTATTATGTACGTTTTTGTTTATTATTTTGAGGCTAAAAAATGTGTATTCTATAACACCTTGGTGCAGTAGCTATCGAAAAGGGGGCCTTTGAGTCACCCCCCGAATATGGTCACTAATAACAAAACATAAAACTGAAGTAACAATAATAATAGTAACTAAAATTACATGTCTTTGACTTCCGGGGAAGAGGCTGAAACCGGTTATTTTTTTATTTCTGTTTTTTCTTTCTTTCTTTCCTAGTCGAAAGCCCAAAACTTCTTAATTCATGTTGTCTGTTATCTTTTTTTTTTTTATTTCACTTTTCTTTAGTTTCTTTATTTTTTCTTTCTTTCTTTGTCTGTGGTGAAAGTTGTAATTTTTCGGAGACTTCTTCTCTTTTCTTTAGTTTTTTTTTATTCTTTTCTTTTCTTTTTTCTTTCTTTCTTTTTCTTTCTTTGACTGTTGGAAATGTGTGTTATTTTTTTCGGAAGCGTCATATTTTCTTTTATTTCGTTTCTTTACTTTTTTCTTTCGTTGTCGTCTTTTTCATTCTTTCTTTCTATCTTTTTCTCTTTCTTTCTTTCACTTTCTTTGTCTTTCTTTCTGTTCGGAATATACAGGTCCTTTTGACCTGTATTATCCCAGTTTGTTTTTCCTCAAGATAGCTACTAAACGAATTAGCAACTTGTAGTCCGTTAGTTTCAGATAATTACTCATCCCAGCTTGACCATAGTAGCGAGTTTCAGCTCTGTTTCTCTGCAAGAGTAATCAAAGAAAAAAAACTTCTGCCACGAACTATCTCAGCGCATCTTCACCCTATGATGGGTTATCGAGTTTTACTTCCTTTTTCCACTTTCGAAAAAAAAAACAACCTTCACTCTTCCCCCACCTCAATATCAGCAGAGAGTCCACCGTTTTGGTCAATCAAACGCCAATAGGAACAGGCCTATTTCCGTTCTACCACCCTCCTGGTGGGGGAACAAAAACTGTTTACAATTCACTATTCTATGGTTCGAACGGTAAACTGTTCTTCTCTCAGTGAAGAAGTCTTTCTTCAAAAACTTTCCGACATTTAACAAGGTAGCTCCTTTGAAAGCTCTCTTTACCCAAAAGAAAAAAAAAAAAAAAATTGTTCATTTTTGTATATAAATTTTGTCCTATTTGTTGATTATATTGTTTTTTTACCGTTTCTTTAACTTCAACTATCAAGCAGCCAGTTCGACATTCATGGTCAAGCCACGATCTCTCTCTCTCTCACACACACACACACACTCTCTCTCTCTTCCTTTACATTGCCATACATGAATAAGGAGGTGTCATAGCGTAACGGCTATTGGTAATGGAAATGGTAATTGTAATATAATGGCCGAGGGATTCCGGTTCATGCTTTTGGGTTTAGTTAGACTGAGAACCTTTCGGCTAAGCACATGGGTTGGTTAGGTGAAACTTGATGCAGGTTGACGCGCGTACGGGGTGGACGTGTCACTATGGGTGACACAATAGCCCATATTGGAAGTGGGGTTACGGGGTGCGAGTGACGTCACGCACCGGAAGCGCACGGTGGATTTTGGGGATTTCGAGGAAAGTTAGAGAGTTGAAACTAGATGCTGAACGAGGAGGTTCGACTTTTGGGGCTCGCAGAGGTCAGACGAATTTGCACGCTACAGGCGCCGCGCCAGATGGGGACCAGATGAAAAAGCCAGCATAAGAAGACTGTGTCTCTCTCCTTATGTCGAAGAACCTTTAAACTCAAAAGTAATAAAAGGTGCGTACCTGAACTGAGAAGTCTTTACGTGTTTTTCGTATTTCGAGATTCCTATTTTCTATGTTCTATGTGTTATGTATATATGTAATGAGCGTCCTATGTACGTTTCGCATATTCATGTATATGGCCATGGTACATATTCAGGTTTCTTGTTTATAGATTTTAATATTCCATTTCATAACTGTATTAATCTGGTAACAAATCGCTATATTGTGTGAAAATACGGGCGTAAATTGACTTCAGATTTTCCAATTTTACTTTTTTAATCCGTGAGATTTCATTCCCAACTTTATTTGGAATAAAATAAATTCATAAGTTGATACATAGGTAGCTATAAACAGACTGCAATAGATAGATAGATAGATGGATACGATGGCCTCAAATAGCACTATCACTTAGGTTCCAGTCGGACGACGTAGTAACCTGACTATGATGAAAAAGAGTCAAACACAAAACACCGTCCGTTGGTTCGCAAGATACGTAATTTTATTTGTTACTACCCTTTCATAGTAGTCACCGAAAAGAGAGAAAGACAAAGTAGGAAATGCATCAACTGACTTATATAAACAATGAGAAGAAGCAATGTGGGTAGAAGGTACAGTCACTTTTCTTGTTTGCTAACCCGGCCGTCACCTCCCTAAGATCCCCCACTCATCTTCTGCATCTCTGCTTCTTCTGCTGCTCTTTCTCTGACTCCAGGTTATTATAGGTACTAGCACATTTATTACAAAAAGAAACCAAATACCACAAACAGCATGAAAGGTGGAATGTCCTATCGAATAGAAGGTTCTTTTGTACAGAATACTGCATGCAACAATTTATGGATAAAATTCATCAAACAAAGGAACAATTGGTGAAATCTATTATTCTGAATAGGAAAGTTAATGAGGGAGATACTCAACACTTGGTACATATCTATCTCGGGCTGACATTTTGGCTGTCTTCACTTTATCTGTCATCCGGGGTGCTCAGGGTCGTTGTTTTTCCTTCCTCTTATTATCAAAGGGAACGCCTTTGGTTCATTCGTTTTATCAAAAAGGAAATGATCATATGATCATGGACTGATTTGCATTAAAGGGAGATAATTAAGGATAAAGTTGGAATGTTTAATTCAAACATCTGAATATATCACTCCGGAAAGGCCAGCTCGAGTCAGATTCATGTTTGTTGTTTATAGATTCCTATATTCCATATCATAATTGTATTAATCTGGTAACACATCGCTTTATTGTGTAAAAATATGAACGTAAATTGTCTTCTGATTTTCTAAATAGTCTTTTTTAATTCTGTCAGATTTCAATCCCAACTTTAGTTGATGATTGATATATAGATAGATATAAACAGACTGTAATAGATAGATAGATGGATAGATAGATGTGAACTAGTTGATAGTTTGAGGGAAGTCACATTAATACAAAGGGATCAAAGAAGTGTCCATTTATAGTCTACTCAGAGAAAACAGAAGTCATGTATTTAATCAAGAATGTGACAGTTTCTCTCTAAATGGCAAGCTTTTGAAATTAGAGGATGAGCTCATATACTTCAGTAACAATATCTCATCTTGTAAAGAGGATTTCAATTTTTGCATAGATTAAGCATAGACTGGGTACTGCCGACATGCTGGCTACTACTGGGGAAGGAAAGAGGAGCATGTGAGCGTCGTTCTTCTATGAACTCCTACGCGTGGACATATCAGTGTTGGCCGACCAGCAACAAACTATTTATCAGCTCTGTGTGGACGCTGGATACCGTCTGGAAGACTTACCAAAATCAATGGCTGATAAGGATGAATATTGAGACAGTCGATAGAAACCGTGCTGTCGGCATGCCTTTCTGATGATGAGTTAAATATTTGGAGAACGACGAAGTTGTTTTACACCCTGAGGCTCTGTGACACAACCCTTGCTGTTTGGCAACTGGTATATATATATATATATATATATATATAGATGCAACTGGTACACACACACACACACACACACATATATATATATATTTAATAGCCTTAAGCTACCGAAACTGTGTTATCACCCTGGTTGGCGGCGGATGAGGACAGAGTATCGCACGAGCTTTCACACGTTGTATGATGAAAAAAAAATGTATGTAACTGTATTGTAACTGGTATATATATATATATATATATATAGATCCAAAATGAGAATAGTTTGCAAGAAAATGGAGGGTCTATGCTACTTTACCGGAGCAAGTATAACATCACCTAAATATCAAATTATGAATGCTAGAAATTTGTTTATTTAAGTTTTATTCAATGTGCACAATCATTGGACGAAAATGTGGCCAATGAATTGTATTCATTGTGTGGTGTATTATATATATATATATATACAAAATTAGGAGATTACAATATGTGAAATTTATTGAAATCGCAAGGGCCCTTTCGTCTGACATTTGTCAAGCGACAGCCATCAAAAGTCGTTTAAAAACAATGTAAATAAGATTAATTAAAAGGGGTTGAAAATGGGAATGATAGCCAGACCAAGGTGGAGGAGAGGGAAAAAAAATTAAAAACTGCTCTGAGTCAAGCAAGAAATATTTCCCAGTAAGTTCAAGGAGTTCTTGGGTTTTACCTGCATAGAGTTGGCCTATAAAGTAAAATATAAAGGGCTTCCAGGACAATTATATGTTGTTTTTTCCTGCCTCTATGCAAGACACCAAAACACTCATCGTTATAATTAACTACACAACTATATAAAGCATTCACATGATCCCAGATAGCAGAATCGAGCAATTTTCAATGCCCGGATATTTTGCGGTTACGAATATCTCTAAGTATCATACTGCTCAGCCAACAGTCGACATACCTCAGTTCGGGAATAATAATGCATTATGTAATAGCTTTCGCATGTTTACATTTTGCCTTACTGGATACCAGAGTGCTGGGAACAACAGCAACAGTGAAATTTATAAATCAAATTGCTTTGTTAAAAGATAGCGAGCACATCCTTAAGAATACAACGAAATGCAGCTCGAGTTTTAAAGATGTTTCAAACCATAACCGCTTTATAACAGCGTGCAAAAGACGAAGAAACCTTATTGGCAAACATCTGGCTCAGAGATCCAATCCAAAGAAGTGTAGCATAAACACACACACACATATATATATATATATATATATATATATATATATATATATATATATATATCAAGGATTATCATTTCTAAATTTGTCATCTATTAAACAAAAACTATATATATATATATACATATTGTCATCCACGGGCAGACTGTTTCATTGTATCACAACTCATCTGTGTGGCTAGACACGCAGGATTATTCAAGCTGGGATTGAAACCTACCCAACTTTACATTAGACTAAGTATAATATTGCTCAGCCAACAGTCTACATACCTCATACAATCAGATACAAAAATGTTCATACAGAATATATGTTGAGAAATAAACTAACTGTTGAAAAGTCTTTAGCGTATGTACGTATAAGAGAATTAGATGTTTTTGTGAAGAGATATATGATTTAGAAATGTATTGTTCTATGCTGTCGTGTTCAATGAAACATGAGGTTGCTGAGAAGAAAAAGATCGCACTGAGCGTCTTGCCCGGGCAAGAGGTCTAAATACGTAGGTGCTGGTTCAATGCTACAAGGAAAAAAGGCTTGGCATCCCACGCGTTCGCTTTATATATTACTTTGATCACACCGCCTTGTAGCCATTAGCTGAACTCTTTGGCTAACAAGGGAGGTAATGATCTTATCAAAAAATGCAAAGGAATGTTTATTTACACGAGCCTAAATTCACTTGCAGCACACAGGTGACAGTTTAAAATGTGGGAGGTGTTTCTGCTACAACCAGTATTTATGGGTAATATGTTTTTGTTTTCTTTCAACTTTTTTTAAAAGTTGAATTCAATAGATAAAAGTAAATACTTACCATTAACCTTGATGTCAAAAAAATAAAGTTTATTTCCGTTCCAGCAAGCATTTGTTTTTTTATCGTCTGAGTCAAAACGAATAGGGTTTATATGAAGCCTCATAACATTTGGGGTGCAAGAAAATTTTATTCTAGAAGAAAATGAATTTGAAGGCTGAACAGAGTTCTCACATCTCCCGGAATTAAAGAATCCAATATAACATTGTTTATCATCGTACCAGGCCATTTCTTGTGAGTTTGTTCTATCACATACCAGTGTATACTGCTCTTCATCTAATGCAAAAAGGGAATTGTTTTCAGAACGAAAATGTTTGCTATAAACTACGGAATAACGAGAAAAAAAAAAAAGGAAAAAAGAAAGAAACAATTTTTTACGGGGGTAACGTATATAGCAAATTAGCATAACAAGTTATTGTAAGGAAATGTAATTTAATACAGGGTGATTAAAAGAAAATGTTGACACTATTATGGAAACACCTTTATGATATAATTTCAAAGTCTCTGCATGTTCACCATCCCTGTCAATACATTCTTGAAAGTAAATTTACGATAGTAAAATAAGGTCCGTTGAGTTTTCTTTCCACTTATATTACAGATGTAATTGCCCAGGATGATATATATATATATATATATATATATATATATATATATAAGTAAAATAAAGTTGGCGACTATCGTCGAGGGCGACTAGAAGGCTCCTTTTTCCATACTTACTACACCTAAGTGTAGGGGAGGGCGCTACTCCTTTCCCTGGATTGCTCCACTTTACCCTTGATACGTACCTTGTATTGCTGAGTGTTAAGCAAGGAGGTATCAAGTACCATTTTTAAAGTCTTTGGTATGACGTGACCTGGGGCAGACGAAATGCTGTATAATTTGGTGAGTGCTCAGTATCTGTGATAGAGTTATAATAATAATAATAATAATAATAATAATAATAATAATGAAATATAGTAGTTTTAATATACATTTAATAATATGGGTGCTTATCTGCGACACAGGGTTTCCAGCTGTCTTATTACGAAAATGATCTAGTAGAATAAGTCTGTATGAAACCATAAGCGTCCATGTTCTTAAATGTATATAAAAACTATTATTATTATTATTATTATTATTATTATTATTATTATTATTATTATTATTATATTAATAGTCATTCATCGATCACTGCAGGAGAAATATATGAAACCTCTCATATGGTTTCAATTTGAATAATTCCAAACTAATCGTCCCTGAACATTTGTTATATATATATATATATATATATATATATATATATATATATATATATATATATGTATATAATTCGGTACACGAGTATCTTTATCAGAAAGGAAGAACTGATATTTTAAGAAGACTACCTGAAGACAATTCCAATTATGGTTGACAGGGATGATAAACAAGAAGAGACCTTAAAATAGTAATATCATAAAAGAACTACGATAGAAATATTAACCTTTTTATAAATCACACTATATTGTAGCCGGGGACTTTTCCTGGTAATTGTAATAAAAGCATAATACTGAAATGAATAATAAATAAAACATTCAAAGAGAAAACAAATAACAGGAGGTTGAGTTAAACAGACGTTCTCTTTATATGTATTTATACATTTTTGGTAATAATCAATAATTTACCGTATATGTTTTCGCATTCGTATTAATTTTGTTTGTGTACAATGTACATAAATATTTTTAGTATTCTTCGATTTTTATCAATCTTTATTTGTGTCTCAGTCCTGAATTCATTTGAAGATGAAACTTACTCATTCATGATATTCAAAACTGATATTTTGGTTGAACAGTTGGTGTAACAGCAAAATATGTTTGGTCTTTTCTCGTTGAATACTAGATTTTTATTCTCTCGGTAAGAGATAACTGGTCCCAGACCCACTAGAGACAATTACAGATTGATATATAAATAATATTAACAGTGAGGTATCTAATATATATTCTAGATCGTCTATTGTCTTATTGTTGGTCATGATTTGTTCGATGATTCCTAGTTGTTGGTTAGTTTCTTTGTTTAATAGCATATCAAGCTTAATGGGTTATTTGATGCCAAAGGCATTCTTGGAGGAAGATAGTAATGGTACTATGTAACTTATACCTGGTAGGATAAGGTAGTTCATATTTTTCCCAATGATGTTTGCCCGAAAGTGAACATACTAACGCCACTAGAGTTTGAACTCACTTACTACGATGTCACAGTCGACCACGTTAACCTCGATGCCACAGAGACTCCCTCAATGGAGTCATGTCACATTCTTTCGGTCTTCTTAGAAGTTCTCCCAGCAGAAGTGCCATGTATGTTGCATAGGTGGTAATACAAGAGATACACCTGTTTCCTATTGAAAACAGGACTCGGCTTTTACAGAGGAAGTTGCGTGGCTAGCATGCTATATAGAAGGTAGGTTCATACGCAATGCACAACACGTAGGTGGGAGTTGTGACCTAGAGAACTGCATGGGTGTCCGGGAAATTACCTAAACCAGGGAAGGTTTCGAACGGGGAGAACAAAGAAGACCGACAGAAGAGTTGATAGACTTACACCGCTCTGGCTGCTGGCCTTGTACCAAATTGCCCAGGGTTGAGCGGTAGAAAAAAAGCTCTAGTTGTACTAGAATCGCGAAAGGAACGAAGTAAGAAGAAATGAAGATGATTTCTTGCCTTGAGATGATCCTGGAAAAAAAACGACGCAAAAAATGTAAATATAAACGTTCAATGAACGCGACTCGCAAACCTCCAAGCGTAGCATAACCCTAGATGTTTTGACATGCCATTAAAATCAATCAATCAGTTAATCAATCAATCAGTCGATCGATTGCTTTCATTCCTAAATAAACATATTTTTATGCATGTAACGACTCATTTGTTACAACTCTAAGCCACATTTTGTAACAAACTTGTAACGTATAATTTTCTAAATTCACGTTACCCAGGTACTCTTACAAAAACAGGACACTTAAATGGATGGAAAAAAATACACTTTTAAATTTACAAACTTTTAACTTAGTAAATTCAATGGTCCCCCTTTTTTCTTTTTTTTTTCTTTTTAGACCTGTTTCATTTAAATCTTCACTCTGTACTTACAAAAGCTACTACGTGCATTGATTGGCTTGTAATAGTTACTATTGTTTAGTTGTTTAAACCAGAGTGATTTTGTAGGAATCGTCAATGGCCGATAATCCAGGATTTGATATTTTCTAAAAGAAATGGGACTGTACTAAAAATATGAGTAATTGAACAATAGTTCACATATATATAGCAGGGCTTTACGAGCTTCATTACTTTTGGAGTTGCTCCACCTCCCGCTCGTACGCACAAAATTGGATCTAGAATGGAGCCGCTCCAGCTCCGACTCCTTTAAAAAAAGGAGCGGCTTCTTTTTCAGCGCTCCATCGTAAAAATATACCTCCTTTCATAAGCATTCTATTTCGCAAATTAGTAGTCAAATATCCGTGTGGGCGTCAAAGGATCTTGTCAATTTGGGAGGGGATGTCATTTTAAGTGTAAGATGATTATTGACAAAATCTCGCTAATATTTTGAGATTTGCTAAGAAGATTAGATTTCCTGTTCCTAAAGGAGAACATGTCGGATGGAGCATAAGATTATGCATAGTTTCTTGTTGCCTGATGTATAACATAGAAATAGAAAGCCCTGGAATATTTTAAAACAATATAGATACTCATTACATTAACAATCTATTTTTCAGGGGTGTTAAAGTTTGCATAGTAGGACGACTCATAGTGTTAGTATAAAATAAGGATAAACGAGTATCTGAGGCGAGAACGATTTGCACGAGAGTACACAAGTTTTATTAACTGAAAAGGGAAGGGGAATACAAATTGGGCGCCAAAATATGTGGCGTCTTTAGACAAGTCACGTGACACGCCGTCGCGTAAAAATCGAGGAAGTAGTACGGTGATTTGTCTCACTGAACATACATTAGGGACTATTTCCGCTAATAATTCTAACAAGGGGTGAAAAATTTCAAAAGATATTTGTTCAATCCCAAGGTTTCAGCCAGATATTTTTATATGAAATTTCAGGACATTATTTTGATCTCTGATTAATAATAATTTATTGGCTATCTGTAGATATTTTTCGACCATCGTTTATTCAAAAATACACTTTATATTTCGAATCAAATACCAATATAAATACTCTTTTAATGCTTTTTCAAACAAATCAGATCGATTTATCAAACTTCATTGAACTTTTTTCAAGCTATTATTATTATTAATAAAAATAAGTAAATAATTTAAATATATCTACTGTAATCATTTCAAAAGAAAAAACTATAGCGAACCTTACTTCTTTGAAAATGAATTATTTACTATTGATTTTGGAAGGGAAATTTAATTTGTTCTTAGTAAATAAAGTTTGACTTTTAAACATTACATTAATGATTATTTAAAGAAACAGAAAACATTTTTCCAAGAGAAGAGAGACAGAATTTAAATATCCCAAAATATGAATTTATAAAATTATTAGTTGAAATATTTTTAACTTACAATTTTGGAACGAAAAAAATATTCTCCTCAGTATTGCAGTGGGCAGAAGAAACTTGCGAAATAAACTTTGAACAGCAGAAAAAAAACACAAATCTTCTATTTTCATAAGTTGTGGAGATATGCCGTGTTATTTCTCTGGAATGGGGAATATATATAATGGGTGGGGTTCAAATGGTTAGCAATTGGTTGAAAATTGCCATTTCATTTATTACTATACTCTGTTGTTTTCAAGCAAATAAAATCAAAGTATCTTAGTTAAGTTATTGTATCGACTTTTCAAATTATTATTTTAATAAAACAGTAAGAATGAAGAAAACTGCGTCAGTCTAGCACGCTAAATGAAAATACATATTTAAAAAATATCTATTTAAAAACAAACATATTTTTTAGTTATTACCTTTAAAGAATTATTTTTAGCAATAAAAATACGAGTCATAAATTCAAGAAAAGTACAAATCTTTAAGAAAATGACTTCAAAGCCTTCATACAGAATGACTGACGCTTTTGAATTGACTTTTTCCAGACTGCCTCCTGTCTTAAAAGAAAAATGGCCAATCAGAAATGTAGTACCTTGCTTCTAAACAAAAATCTGAGAAAAAGTTCGAACTTTTCGTCTTTCATGTCTAATTTTCATGTGTAACTATCTCTCTCTCTCTCTCTCTCTCTCTCTCTCTCTCTCTCTCTCTCTCATATACATTTAACAAAGTTATGAAAAACAAGCCCAAATGGAGTTACTCACCCTTCACTCTGGCTGAATATGAAACGAACCCTTTTCTCCATCGTTCCAGCAAAATACACGCTCGCTCCGTTTTTTACCAAAATATCGGCATGAATCTATTTTAAAATTTGTCGACATAAAACGACCCACCGAGGTTAATATTCCGTAAAACAAATCAAACACACACACACACACACACACACACACACACACACACACACACACACACACACACACACACACACACACACACACATGTTTATGCAAATAGAACGGAATATACAGCGGAGATAATATGTTGAAATCCTTAGAAAAATCGCCAAATGTTATTTAAGATTAAAAAGCAAAAAGGAATAAAGAGTGTAATCTGCAAGACCAACTCGATTTTATCCATCTTAAATTACTACTTATAAAGGTACCAGATTATCAACACACACACAGACACGCTCAAATTCACAGTCACCAGTCAAACCTACACTCCGGTAATGTGGGCGCCTCGCGTACTGTAATGATTAGCAAGCCAGACTAAGAAATCTGCAAGAATGAGTTCGAGTCTCATTGAATGCTCAATTTATTCGGCCTTGTGCCACATCTTTGCAAAAATCTTGATAAATTACTACACTCCGCTTATATGTGCTGCATACATATCATATTCACTGTACAAGAATAGTGACGAATTTTTGTAACTTTAGTCTCTTACGACCACAATACAACAAAGCAAAAAAATCTTTATGTCTATATAAATTTGTAATTATTCCATTGTGGTTTTCCTCTTGTCGACAAAAAGGTCATTTTTTCACATTTTGTTGTTGTTGTTGTTGTTGTTGTTGTTGTTGTTGTTGTTGTTCTTCTTCTTCTTCTTCTTCTTCTTCACTCCTCATTTATCTTTGAAGGCATTTCCGCGGCTAATGTACTGCACTGCGAAATAGTAGTAAACGAGTTCAATCTCCAATCGCGCTAAAACATTCACTTTTGAACTAATACTGAGAAGAGTACCATTTAGGCAAAAGAACATGTCTGCTATTATCAAAGAAGAAATCAAACACAAGATTAACAGTATCTGTCTTGATAAATGAAAATAACAGCCCTTTGAACCAATTACACTAAGCCCTGAAATAGTACGGATAAAAATGTACTCAACAACAACAACAACAACAACAAAATCTCTATATGTTTGTTGTTGATTATACAACGAAGTTCTTCGATATTCACTCTCTCAAAGGTCAACAATCTCCTACTGTCATCCTGTTTCTTAAGACTATCTTTGCAAATTTCGGCATTCCAGAGAGTGTCACCAGTGACAATAATCCTGAATTTAAAACAAGTGAATTCAAAATATTCAAATAATTATTTCTATTTAATATTTGTTTTAGTTAGACACTTTTAATTATTCCTATCTGACGCCAATAATTTGCAAACAATTATGAGGTTTCAACTACCTAATAATAATAGTGAAAAAATCTAGAGGAGTAAATAACTAACAATAATAATTATAACGATAATCTTTAGCCAACAATTATAGCTTCAAATAAATATTCTCAATGAAAATAATTTATACTTAAATGGCTTCAAGTATTCTCAACATTAATAATTACATTTAATAAGAATATTAATGATTTGTTTGCACAGAATTATATAGTTTCACATATTCCTATCCAATTAAAAAAAGTTTTAAAAAATCCATTTAATTCATAGATAAGACCTTAACAGGTACCACTACACTAAGTTAGAGTGGACATGTGAGTAATGGCAGTGAAGAGGAACTTCATTGAGCTTTAGAACTGAAGCCATCAGATGCAATTTCTCGTTATGCTACCATTTTGGGGTTCGTAAAAGCCATGACAACAGCCATTTTGTAGATAATATGGGATTTCCCATGTAATTTGGTGTAAGCCTTTGATATTAGTAAAATAGTTCATATAGCTCTGTAACAATATCTCATCAACAGAAAGCAATGACAATATACCCATAAAAAAAGCATAGACTGTTATTAACAAGTAAAAAACCATATGGAACTTTTATTTCTTTATTAAAATAAAACAGGAAACATTTCAAGTTGTGGATGTTTTAGTATCTGACGTTTGAATTGGGTTCGAGAAAATTTCTGTTGAAGTACTTTCCTATAAAAGATAAACAATAGTTATTTGAGATTAAAAACGAAAAGGAAATAACAAATGTAATCTGTAAGACCAACTCGATTTTATCCATCTTAAATTACTACTCATAAAGGCACCAGATTTTCAAAATGCACTGGTCTATCAAGTTTTGTTGGTAAATGCTGCTGATCAAGTGACAGCAACTCTCCTCAAGTTCTCCACTGTCCGATAAAATAAAACGATAAAAGAAATTTCATTCGGTGATGAGGATCCACATTTGAAGCTCTGAGGAATGTGGAGTACACCTTCATTACCATTATCCCCAGGTCCATTCTGATCCGAAGTGTCAGTACCATTTAGGCTCACATCAATAGTTTAAATAGATCTTTAAAATCTATTTTCATCTAATAAGGCCGTGTGCAAAAAAAAAAAAAAATAAATAAATAAACTACAGAAAAAATAAAACTATAAATGTTCAATGAACGCGATTCTCTAACTTATCCCCAGACAGTTTGACTTACCTTTAAAATCAATCAATCGACCGATCGAATGATCGATCGATAGCTTTCATTTCTAATTAAACATATCTTTCTATATGTTACAAAGGTTTGGGTTGTTTTGATTTGGTTTGATTTATATGTTTAACGCCATATCAACTCCTATTGGGTTATTTAATACCGAAGTTTAATTCGTTCATAAAGGTTTGATTACAATCATAACTATATTTCAGTGTTTTGTTATATATTTTTCTTCGCATATTTTTATTTGCACATTTTCATTTGAGGCAATTTTTATTTGTGTATTTTGATTTTCACATTTTCATTTGTTCATATCTATTTTCACATTTTCCTTTCACATAGATAATTATATACCGGCGAAGGCTTTATAAGAATTAGAGAACCAGCAACACCAATGCCGAGTGTATCCACACACAAAATTAAATACCTCCAAAGGCATCATAAGAAGCCGAGAACTTTCACTAGCAACACCATAATCTTAAATGCCGAGTGTATCCACACACAAAATTAAATACCTCCAAAGGCATCATAAGAAGCCGAGAACTTTCACTAGCAACACCATAATCTTAAATGCCGAGTGTATCCACACGCAAAATTAAATACCTCCAAAGATTAATAAGCAGCTGAAAACTTTTACTCGCAACCTCAGAAGAAATTGAGACGACATTACAAAAACAGGTCATAAAAGAATACAAAAGATTCACCATTTGAAGAAATGATGAAACCATACAAACTCATATATACAAACTGACTTATCAATATCAAAAGAAATCAGAATTGGCTACACAGGCTAGAGCATTATATACTAGCTCCCTTGGTGTGCTTAAAATGTCAAAAATTCGGACATTATAAAGATGTTTCTTGAGAATGCCAAGAGTGAGTGAAATGTGATGAACGTTATCCAAAAATTACAGAAAATGAACGCAGAAACGTAAAATGTATAAAGTGTCATGAAGAACACCCTGCCTTTTAAAGAATCTGTGTTATTTACAAGAGAGAAAAGGAAATAATGTTTATAAAGCCCACTAAAAATATATCTTTTCCAGAAACGAGAAAAATTGCAGAAATCTATATGGGAACTAAAATATATGATAATGTAGTACAAAAAGGAAACCAAACAGTCCAGGAAAGCACTGCAATAGATAAATACAAAAAAAAAAAAAAAAACTTACCGAAAAATTGATAAATTTTAAAACAAACCAATGGCCAAGATTAAAAGAAAATCTAGAAACAATGTATTCTATAGAAGTGAAACAAAAGGAGGTCTGTATAAAAAACAAAATTAAATGCTGATATCAATGCAGAAATACTCCGAGAAAAAAGCTCGAAAACGACTGAAGAAACAGAAGAAAAGAGACAAAAGTCAGCAGTTCGATCTCAGGATATTAAGAAAGACCTAAATGAAAATAAAACGAAACATATCCCTATTAAAAAGCAAAACTCAATAAAAAGAATTACACAAATACAAAACACCCCGTTAACCACATCAAAGAAATTTCAAGAATTTCAAGAAATCGAGATTGAAATAAAACTGCACAAATAAGCAAAACTCAAAATGAAAAATCTCACAAATCTCAACATGTAAATTACACGTACAATAAAACAATCCAAAATTACACGTACAATAAAACAATCCAATATCAATTACTATGAAATGTTGCTTCTTATTACTAATTACAACCATCAATCAGGTCTTCAAGAAACCCTCCTCAAAAGCAACAATACCATCAACATTAAAAATTATCTCTCATACAATTATATTAAACAACACGCTAATAGACTTTGTAGGGGATCGTCATTAATAATATCGCACGCAGTGAAATCATACAAATACAAATATGCAATCAACTTTTGTATCAGCAAACCTCCAGAAAACAATATCAATTCGTTTATTATATATTCCCCCAAGTGAAGAACTTAAACGATTGGAACTAAATAATTTCATAGAGCAATTACTAAGAGCCTTTTATAATGGGGAACTTCAATAGCCACAATGAGATGGGAGGAAGTAAGAAAACACGCCTACATTAGCCCTCATCATGTTCTAGAGGGCAGAAAATGCCCAAAATATACTACATGCCAAAAAATGATTGACAGTGAAATAGATGCTAGAGTATGTAGACTTTGATTTAGAGCCAAGAAAATATCAAACGAGAAATTTGAAAAGACTTTTCACAAAAATATCACCATCCAGGATTTTACATTTTCTAATAGAAGTGGGACAGAACTTAAATCAGGACTTATTGAACAGTAGTTCATACCTATATATATATGTATATATATATATATATATATATATATGAACAAACAAATACACAGATACACACACATTAATATATATATATATATATATATATATATATATATATATAAATTAAATCACGAGTCGGAATTTTCTTACTAAAGTTTCGCCACAACAGCTCATCAGGGAGTTTCGTACCAAAATTTACGGTGGTTTTTTATTTTTCTTTTGACCAACTGATTGCATATCTCTTGATTTTTTTCAAGTGGTGTGAAAAGTTGGCCTTTTCTTTTTTTTTTGTCGTATGATATTTTTTCTTTTTCCCCCGGGCGGTGATTCGGGATATTGTTATCTCTAGTTCCTGGCGTTTTTTTTCCTTTTTTCCTGGTAACCGTGAATGCTGGTAGATAGTAGGTTAGTAAATATATATATATATATATATATATATATATATATATATATATATATATATATATATATATATAAAGGATATTATATGTTGATGTACTTAGAAAAATTTCCTGTTATTTTAGATTAAAAAAGAAAAAAGGATAAAAAATGACATCTGCACCACCAACTCAATTTCATCCATCTTTAATTACTACTTATAAAGGCACCAGATTATCAAAATGTACTGATCTATCAAGTTTTGTTGATAAACTCTGTTGATCAAGTTATAGCAACTGTCCACATCCTTCTCGGTAATCAGAACGATAAAAGAAACTGCATTTGCTGGTGAAGCTCCTTTTCTGGAGCTCTGAGTATTGTGGAGTACCCTTCATTACCATTACTCCCAGGTCCACTCTGATCTGGAGTGGTAGTACTAATTAGGGATCCATCTATAGGTCAAATAGATCTTTAAAAATTATGCCACTTCGGTGAAACCGTAAGCAAAAAAAAGGTTCTCTTTGTAAACATCTACACAAAACACGTCAATATAAACTTCCCTGGCATAAAATATTCCAAGGAGGTTTGACATGCCTTTAAAATCAAACAATCAATCGATCGATCAAAAGCTTTCATTCCTGAGTAAACATATTCTTCATATCTATAACAGAAGTTCGGTTTGGTTTGGTTTGGTTGGATATATTTGTTTAACGACTCATTTGTTCCAATATAAAGCCACATTTGGTTACAAACTGGTTACGTATAATTTTCTAAATCCACGCTACCCTCTTGGTATGTATTAGGTTACTTGGAAGTAAATATTTAGTCAACAAAGATAAATCTTAGTGTGACCTGCTTAGTTAGCCGATGATAATGATGGACCATAAAAGTATGAATTAAGCGGAGTGGATTTTAGAAGAATGACCTCAGTAGATTGGAAAAAGTGAAAATTAACGGAAATGGATTTAGAATCAAAAAAGGAATAACTGCACAGAAAATGTAAATATGAAGAAACAATCAATGTTATTCCCTAACCTGTGGGCATAAAATAACCCTAGGTAAATTGATATGCCAATAAAATCAATCACCCAGTCTATTTCGATATAGATATTACTAAGATTCACTTCTAAGTAAACATTTTAGTTTGGCTGGTTGATTGGTTGGGTTTTATGGCATATTAACCCTTGTAGGGTTTTTTTTAATGCCAAATCCTCTATATACATATATATTATATATTAGTTGTAAGAGAGTAGTTTATAGGTAACATTTTTAAAACGAGCAAGTGTTGTATTGTCACATGCAAATTCATGCAGAATGAATGACAACGACACAATAATTAAACATACGAGCGAAGATTTCTTTAACAAAATATGTACCTCTCACTTTATAGTAAGGGTTCGAAAAAGGTTACTCAAGGTTTGCGTGTGAGAGGGAGCTGGAGACCGAACATAACTGCAACATATTGACCCCCACTCGTATGGCCGTCAGCGTTGTGTCTTTCTCGTTCTCCAGGGCTGCTCAACCAGAGGCCCAGAGGCCCACTCTGCTGGGTGATGGCTTTCTTTACTGCATCTTAACAGCAACTTCTTTGGACCCCAACTTATCAGGGGCCCCGAGGGCCCCTTCGGCCTGGCGTGGCTTTCCCTACCACTCTCGTTTCTACTCCAACTCCAACTCATCAGGCCCCCAAGGGCCCCTTCGGCCTCGCGTAGTTTTCCCTACCACACCTTATCAGCAACTTATCTCCAACTGTCTGACTTTTGTCTTGAATGAGTTATATAATAGTTCAATGCCCACTCAATCGCCTACTCGATCTTCGGAATGGCATGTTTGATCGTCATCAAGCGGAAATAACTCTCATGGAGTTCAGAGGTCACACTCTTCCGGTGTATCAGTCTTTGAGTGTATCATGGGATTTTTTACCTTGTCCCATTTCATCAGCCAAGCACGCCTACACGAATTCCTCTCATAAGTGCCATCGGAATGTGACAACTTCCGGTCAGAGTGGACCTGGGAGTAATAGCAATGAAGGGTACTCTACATTCACCAAGGGGTTTCTCATATCCAGTATACTCGTTGGATGGTGGGGTCATTTTGAATATCTTAAGAACAAGTTGTGCAGCCACAATCGGATTTGGTTGATTTTAATGGCAAGTCAACCAACCTAGGGTTATTTTATCTCAAGTGGTGAGGGAATCATGTTCCTATTTACATTATCTGTGTTTGATTTTATATTTTGTACACGGTCCTATGAAATATGAGTAAATTTCAAACTGATCTATTTGAGCCATAGATGTGAGACCTTAACAGGTACTTAACAGGTCAGAGTAATCATAATGGAGTGATACATTACACTCCCAAGATCTCTAGATCTGGAATCTCACAATTAGATGAAGAAAACAATTATTTTTTGGAAATGTTTTGACCCATGGAACAGGATACAATCAGCGTTTTCTAAGTTCCATTGAGAACAATGATATAATTTGACATTCATATTGATTAGTTGTGTTTTATTGCATATCAGCCCTTGTAGATTATTGACAAATCCTCAGTATATATATATATATATATATATATAGGATTTGCTTGGGTTTCATGGCATATTAACCCTAGTAAGTTCTTTAATGCCAAACCCTCTTTATACATCTATAGAAATACATATAATTTACTTATGTTTTATGGTATATCAACCCTTGTAGGTTATTTAATGCTAAATCCTCTTTAAACATATATATATATATATATATTGAATACATATAATTTGTTATGAGTTTATGGTATATCAACCTTTGTAGGTTGTTTAATGCCAAATCCTCTTTATACATAAGATTCGTATGTGTATAGTTTGCAGATAACATCTTTAAAGAAGCCAGAGATTATTTGTTTGCACACAATTAAATGGTTGTACATATGATTTGTAAGTCAATAGTTAGTAAGTAATCTAAATTTTTGAATCAATCAGAGCGAATTTGTATGCACACAAGTATTACTATTGTTTGATCGCTGTTAAATGGTTCGAAATATTCTACCTTGAATAGTTCAATTTTGAATTAATCAATAGTTTTATTTGCACACAGTTAAATGGTTTCAAGCATAGCTATGTAACGCTAACAATTCAATTTAGGTACACAGATAAAGATTTGAAGTGTTGCTAATCAACGCCAATAATTCTACACATTGATCAGTTAGCACAGTTAAATTGTTCCAAAAATATTTTAACGCGTTGAACAGTAAATTTTTACTTTATTTTATGCATTTCTTATGGCAAAGAGAAAAAAATCATACAAGGTTGAGTGAAAAGTTTGGTAACATTTTCGTTCTTGATAGTTTTTTCCTTTGCACATGGTCCTATCGAATACGGATAATTTTTAAACTGATCTATTTGATTCATAGATGGTACCTTCACCAGTACTACCACTCCGAGTCAAAGTGGACCTGGGAGTAAAGGCAATGCAAAACTTTATACTCCTTAGATCCCCAGAACAAAAGCTTCACCATAAGATGCTATTTGTCATACCCAGGACACCTTCCTTTTAAGGGTGGGGACGTCTTTCTTCTCAGAATGGGTTAATCAACATATTCTAAACCCCTCCGGCATGCCACGAGCTTACTTGAAGGAATATGCATAAATGTATATACAAACACTGATATGTATATATAGTCATCCACCGACAGGTTCGTTGTATCACAACTTTTCTGTGTGGCTAGACACTCAGGACTCTCCAAGCTGGGATCGACACCCGTCTAACTTTACGTTAGACTTCGTATCTTACCGCTCCGTCAACAGGCGACATACGTCAGCTCGGGAATTATAAGGCATTTAGGCTCATGACCAAAACATATACTTATATGCATGGTTATCGACTAAGCTCAGCTTACATGTGTTAGAAGGTCAGAAGTATAAAGCACCCTGTGAGAATCGAACCCACAAAAAATAGCCGGTTAATCTAGTTTGCTAATCTCGATTGCTAACCTTTCACTGCATGAAATGCTCAAGATACTCCTACACATATGTACACATACTCTATAACTTACAATCATATGCATTAGTCTACTTAGATGTATACACTTAGGGGTGGATAAGAGCTTATAGTGTCACAGAAGGGAACTATGGTTTTATGCCTGCCTTAAAGTTTTCAAGAAAACATAGGTCAATTCCATCTTCTGCTGTGCTAATCGTGCACTTCATTTTTCTTTTTTCTTTTTTTCTATTTTTTTTTTTGTGCTCCCTGGTCATCCACATTGGTCGCTTTAGTAGCGTTTTGAAAAAAAAATCTTTTTAACCCAAGTCCTGCATCTGTCACCAAACAGATTAGAAAATGGATTTTCTCTCTTGAAAAATAATGCTGTCCATGTTAACCTTGAATACATGTGTCGTGTTGCACGTAAAATTAGATTCCCTGTTTTTATCTACCATAGCAGCCCCTTGTATTTTAGGGTTCACTCTTAGAGTTGTGTACAAGAGATGACTTTCGGTTTTGATCCCTTATTGAATAAAAGAACCAAAGAGTCTCCAGTATGCAGCCATTTTCCTAATCCTTCCTGATAAGCCCAATATTTCGAGCATAAGAAATTTTGCCATTCTCGTTTTAAAGCATGAAATTATCAGACATTTCGTATTATTTCTTTTTAGTGCACTTTATTTACTAGTTTCTCAGTGACATTGGAGATTGTAGTGGATTAATTGAAAAACCGAAAACAAGGAGAGTAAGTGAAAAGGGTAGAGTTATACTCTAATGAAAATCTTAATTGATTAATATTATTTGGACAAAGAAAACATTAGTAAACCCAAAAGAGAGAATGACTTAAACAAACATCCCGATGTGACGTTCCCCCTTCTTTACGGCCGGTGATCAACTAGTGGTCCCGAAAGGGGTAACGTACATTTCTTCCCACTACAAGAACACAATCGAGGGAGTGGGAGGAAAGAGAACAAACGAACAATATGCTTGGGGTTAACTCAAGTGCTGAAGGAGAGTTATGTAACATCATGCATGAGCAGACTAACGCTAGTGTGGATTCTAGCGAAACTTCTACAAAGCTACTGGAATGCCGACTCAATCTTCCTTCACTGGTCTGGACCCTATCTCCTACCGACTGGTCTCTCTGCTCCGGTGTCCGGTGTCGACTGCCCCTGTCCGTGGTCCTTCGCCAACTGCCTACTTCGAGCCCAACTCTCTTCTCACGTCCCGTTACCACTTCCGGTCCCGCCGAGACCTCAAGTCCAAAACCCTTTGTCTGGTTTCGCGCCACAATAGACAAAGGAATCGTCTGCTTAGCGGACCACCTACATAGTGTTACATACCTCTCCCTCTTACCCTTGTCATTTATTCACAATAAATTACAACACAATTCAACAACAATAAGTCACTATGCATCTCCACTCAGTAGTGGAGAAAACAAAATAACAATTAAGCAACAAGCAAAAAAACAAAAACATTTACTGGCAGTAACAACCGAAATTACAAAATTTTGAAGGGGTTCGGTCGTCCCCCCCAAAATAAATAAATAAATAAATTAACAACATAGCAAAACTGCACTGGGCTGGTTGGGATCACTCACCCCTTACAATATCATCATACACATAAGAAAAATATTGTTGGATTCAGCTCTTCCACCCTGCTTTCCTGTGAACAATTCTGGGTCTCCTGACTCATCCCTATTCTTCATTCCAAGAGGACTTTTCGATTCACCTCCAACATCGTTGAATTTTCTTTCATTCGCCCCGCCCCCACCCAACAGAACACAGGGAAATTTTAATCACCCCTACCCAACGACTTTTCCATTCACCTCCAACGTTACTCAATTTTCCAACATTTCGCCCCATTCTCCAACCCATCAGAACACAGGGGAATTTTAACCACCCCTACCCAACAATTCAGGAGTATTTTTGGGCTTGTCTCTCCCCTTTCCTTACGACGTGGGAGCATCAGTAATCTCCGCAGTTCGATCGGTGTCGTAACAAGAATAATGTTTCGGAAAGCACTGTGGAATTCACCCCCCGACCCAGCAACAGTTGAGCAAGGAACCTTTTTTTCATTCCAGTACCTTACCAGCAATCCCCATGGTTTTTCAAAAGATAAAAAAAAAACAAAGCAATTGATACCATCTCCCAGATCGTCCAGCCATGACCAGCCAGGAGGGAGCAACCGGACACCGCCCCGCGTCCAGGCATCGTCCTCCCAACCCATCGTCAACCGTTTCTTTGAAGTACCATGTTCATCAATTCGTGTCAATCAGGCCACTCGCTTTCCCAAATCATCAATTGTATAACTTACTACCCTTCGATACCCGTCCTCGAAACGGAGGCGCAGTGCAACCAACCCCCAGGGGAACATGACCAGACGAAGTGAAGAAGTGCCAAGAGCAGTTAAACTTACACCCCCCAGAAAATCCATGAGGAAAAAAAAAACACAAAAATAAACAAATAATAAACAACAAAGCAAATGACAAGGCAAGCTCAATCCCCAAAAATTAACAAAAAAACAAGGTAAAATATAACGAAAAAAAAAAAAAGGATTACAAAAAAAATCCACACTAACTAAACAAACAAAAAATAAATAAATAAATAAACAATTCACAGACAAACAAAAAAAATACCTTCAATTGCCAAAGGAATCCGTCACGCACCCGTTTGGCATCTACCTTCTAACCTTTGTCTATGTCTTGGGATCTCTGCCCGCTTCTACCATTTCTCTTTGCGTCTTTCTTTCCTTCTCTACTGTCCACTTGAATTCTTCCCTCTACCAGGGGTGGTCTGGGGTGTGGGAGGGGATAGCGTTTGCTTCCAACCGTTTTTTTTAAATCGACAAAAAAAAAAAAAAAAAAAAAAAAAATAACGAAAAACGAAAACTTTCTTTTCTGCCTAAATCCAAAGTTTACTTATTCCTTTTTATTTATTCATTTATTTATCTATTTTAAACTGAGACAGTCACGGATGCAGTGACAAAAACTCCTTAGCTATCTCTTTCTTTCTACTTTCATTGTCTTTTTCTTTTTCATTTTCATTCTTTTTCTCTTCATCTCTGCCCTTTTTCATTCCTTCGTTTCTCTTTTCTTTTTTTTTTCCTTTTTTCGTTCTATTCATTTTTTTTGTTCTTCCATACATTCCACCTTTTCTTTTTTTCTTTTTTTTCCTTTCATTTCTTTATCTGTTCTTCCTTCTCTTTTTTTAAAAAAATTTCCGCCATTCTTCTTTTTTTTTTATTTTGCATTTTTTTTCGTTTTCTTCCTTTTTTGAAGAAGTTCTCCACCCCCATCTACCCTCGGCACTCGGAACGATTCTACATTGACCAGTCGATTTTAAACTATCTTAGCGATCTCACTCTCTCTCTCTCATCCCATCCATTTTTTTTCTTTTAGTGAACCTTACAGCAATTTTCTTTCTCTTTTAATCGGTGACCCATCGCCTCTGTAGCTTAAAAAGTACTACAAAACTTCTCAGAAGGGACAATATATATATATATTTTTTTCTTTAATCCACTGGTCCTATCACTTAAGGATAATTATACTATGGAAACTTCTACGCAAAAAAACAAAAAACATTTGAAGTCTACTGGTCAAGATAAGTGTGGGAAGAGGGTAGGGGAAGAAAACCTTCCCTTCCCTTCAAACAAAAATACCACAAAAAAAAAATCAACAGTGAAAACAGGGTTTAAACATACACACACACACACACACACACACACACAAAAATGAAATAGATTACTTGGTTTTTTTTTTTACATCTTAAAATTCCCTTAAAAATCAAAGATTTTAAAAAAAATCGGTGACACATCACCTCTCTAGCATAAAAAGTATGACAAAACTTCTCAGAAAGGACAATATTTTTTAAGCCACTGGTCCTATCACTTAAGGATAATTATACTATGGAAACTGCTACGCAAAAAAAAAAAAAAAAAAATTGAATTCTACCGGACAAGATAAGTGTGGGAGGAGGGTAGGGGAATAAATTCTTTCTTTCCCTTCTAACAAAAATACAACAAAAAAATCAGCAGTTATGAGGGGCGTAAACACACACACACACACACACACAAACGAAATAGATTACTTGGGTTCTTTTTTTTTCTCTACATTTTAGATTTCCTTAATCTAAAAATTTTTTTTTTCTTATATTCGAGTGCAGGGGGGTGGGGAATGTGTATTCCTACCTTTGTAGATTTTTTTCTTTTTCTTCTTTTTTTTTCTTTGTTTCTTTCGTTTTTTTTTTCCTTCTTTTCTTTTCTCGCTGCTCGCTGCATTTTTTTTTCTTTCTTCTTCGTTAAGCTCGCTTCTCGATTCCCTCATCCCTCGATTCTTTCCTATTTTTTTTTTCATCAGGTTTTTTTCATCCTGGTCAACGGCGCCATTGTGATGTTCCCCCTTCGGCCCACACGTTATATCAACTTCTCTTCAACCATTTCCCTTCTTGGCCGGTGATCAACTAGTGGTCTCGATAGGGGTAACGCACATTTCTTGCCACTACAAGAATACAATCGAGGGAGTGGGAGGAAAGAGAACAAACGAACAATATGCTTGGGGTTAACTCAAGTGCTGAAGGAGAGTTATGTAACATTATGCATGTGCAGACTAACGCTAGTGTGGATTCTAGCGAAACTTCTACAAAGCTACTGGAATGCCGACTCAATCTTCCTTCACTGGTCTGGACCCTATCTCCTACCGACTGGTCTCTCTGCTCCGGTGTCCGGTGTCGACTGCCCCTGTCCGTGGTCCTTCGCCAACTGCCTACTTCGAGCCAAACTCTCTTCTCGCGTCTCGTTACCACTTCCGGTCCCGCCGAGATCTCAAGTCAAAAACCCTTTGTCTGGTTTCGCGCCACAATAGACAAAGAAATCGTCTGCTTAGCGGACCACTTACATAGTGTTACACAGATTTGAGCAAAGAAGGACTATCTGGGTTGTTTATAAGATTATCAGAAAGAAACTGTTTTGTCGGCATAAAAAAATGTCCAGGATCAACAAACTGATAAGAAAATCTTAATTGCTTAATATTTTCTGGACAAAGAAAATACCTGGAGACTAAAACGAGGTAAAAATACCAGGCAAGAGAGGCCTGCTGGTTTGTCGCTGAAGTTGTTAGAGACAAGGGCAAGATTGATTCCTTTAAAAAAATGTGTGGCTTGTCAATAAGATTAGAAAATATTGGTTGTTTGATAATTTAGAAAGACAATCAAATTCGTAAAGACAGACAGCTGTGCCCGCCCAGTGATGAGGGCTTGATCGAATATAGAGTGAGAGAAATAGAAAATCTCTAAGACTCTGCTGGTACCAATTATGAGCGAGAGAATCAAATTAAAGGGGGAAGGAATTCAGAAGGTGAATCAAGCCCTCTGACCATTAAAAAGGAGTTGTAAAATTCCCCAAGTCTGGAAAAGCCGTTTTAAAGAAAATTGCAATAATAAGAAATTGACATTAAGGATGAAGAGATAACTGAAACACTTTATCTAGCTAATCTGCACACCGGTCGGAAACCAGATTCAATATTTTTATATCTAAGCAGTCAAATCACCACTGTTGTTAGAATACGCGCCACTTTGTGAAACCTCCCTAATCCGAAACCTTGGGACAGCCTCTGAATAGTAAAGACTTGAATTACTTCTAGACAGTTTACAACTGGGCTGCAGATTCCAGTGTCAGTCAATTCAGAAAGTCGAATCCCAACGCTGTTAGAATCCAAGTCGCTTTGCACAACCTCCTGAAACCGAGATCTTGAGCCAGCCACCGAATTGTAAAGACTTGACTTACTACTTGGCCGTTTACCACTGTGTTGCTGATTTCAGTGACACTTGATTAAGGAAGTGATGAGAAGGGTTAAAACCGCTGTATATAACAAAGTATATAATTAAAAAGAGTTGTTTCATTTCTTATCTGTGTCGAATTTTTGTGGTTGAGGATTATTTTCATGCAACCCTGAATAGTTTATATCATATCCCTTTTAACTACGTGTTAGCCTTACTTTTGCTTCACTCGTTAATTCGGTTCTTACTTGAATGTAATTTTTATTCTACTTTTCCAATTATTATTTTTACTTTGAAAGATTTCTTTTAATTGAAGAATTGACTTCTACTTTGTATTTATTAAGCCCATGGCTCCTAAAGTTATATTAAACTTCCAGCCGCTGCCAAAATTTCTCTACATTATTTCTCACATGTGTTTGTAAAATTGTATTTTTTTTTTTAATTCGTTGGTTAGTTCAGTTTCATGACATATCAACCTTTGTAGGCTATTTAACGCCAAATCCACTTTTATGTAAATAGTTCTATTTCAAACAATTCAGTTTAGCATGAGTACACAATTTAATTTTGAAAAACATTTTTATTTCAAGCTCTTCAGTTTAGTCAAACAGTTTTCATTCAGCTAATTCAGTTTAGTATAAGTACAGAATTTGTTTACACACAGTTAAATGTGAAAACAGTTATACATTAAACAATTCAGTTTTGCGTAACTGCAGTTCCATTTCAAACAATTCAGTTTAGCATAAGTTCGCAGTTTAAATGTAAGTACGCAGTTTAATTGTCAAAACATTTCTATTTCAAGCTATTCAGTTTAGTCAAACAGTTCTTATTATTCAAACAATTCAGTTTAATATGAGTATGCAGTTTAGATCTATTTAACCAAATGATAGGACCCTATCCGGTGCTACCACTCCGGGACAGAGTGGACCTGAGAGCAATTGCAATGAAGGGATGCTACGCATTCCCCAAAGCCCCAGCCCTATTGGAAGCTCACCATCAGACTATTTAGTGTCATATCGGGGACACTCGTTGGGTGGGTGGGGGTCTTACCCTTCTGCAAAGAAGCAGTTGGTATATTCTAGAGCCCCAGACGACTCGGCTCATTTTTTTTATCTTATCCTGGCGGTCAATAAACCTGTTATTGAACATTTACTATGCTTCAGAGTCTTAATTGCCGATAAATGCTTAGCTCGCCGTCATGAAGATAATGCACACGTTTCACTGAAACAGTCACATGTCACCAGAGACAGTACAACATGAGAAAAGTTTTACTTAATGGCTGCCTCTCAAAATGTGCCTTCTGATAAGTAATCTTGGGTTATTACAAATGCGTTTGGTTAAGGCTTCGAGCGATATTTTTTTATAAAAGTGATGTCAACATATACATTGGGAAAGCATGGATTGCTATTGACAAGTTAACGAACGTATGTAAATCTGATCTCTTTGATGAAATAAAACGAGAATTCTTTAAAGCCATAGAAGTGTCAGTACTATTGTATGGCTACACCATTTTGTCTCTAACGAAACACCGCGAGGAAAAGGTACCTGGGAACTTCATGGGGATGCTGCTATAAAAAACATTCAGACGTATTTTTCATATTTGCCGAAAGTCTTGTGAGTTCCTTGAGAACTCAAGAACAGCAAGTAATTATTAATCAGAATATTTGAGTTGTATTCTTATTATCAGTCAAGATGTGGCATTCCTTATATATGTATATATATATATACTAGAGCCTTCATTAAATTTCAAGACTGTTTTTGTACAGGGGTTTAAAATTGTCGTAGACTCTTGGAAATTTAGTTTGTTATTGCTATACATCTTATGAGATGAATGACCATTTTTTATGATTTCAGCTTCTAATGAACAACTACAGCAGCAATTGGAATATACCCTACTAAAGCCTGATTGTCACAGCTGGTGAATGTAAAGAATGGAATCTGGACTTCAGGACACTTTAGAAGAACGATAGGTAATAAAATTTTATTTTAAACTTGGAAAAATGCCTCAGACACGTATGAAATGCTTCAGACTGGTTTTCGACCATCTTGCATGAATCGAGCATCAGTTTTTGAGTGGCATAAGAGATTCAAGGAAGGCACGGAGTCTGTGAGGGATGATGAAAGGTGTGGGAAGTGTAAGGAAGTCAATACACCAGAGTCGGATTCCCACTGGACAGACAGTCAACAAGGAATTCTATGTTGAGGTTTTAAGGGAGTTCAGAAAGAGATTCCTAGGGAAGAGGCCAGCACTCTTCAAATCGGCTCAGTGGCATTTCCACGAGGACAATGCACCAGTCCACAACTCCATCCTTGTCACAGACTATTTGAGCAAGATGGGTATCAAGACAGTTCCTCAGCCTCTCTATAGTCCACACTTTGCTCTCTGTGACTTTTGGTTATTCCCTAACCTTAGAGGGTGTCGTTATGAGACAATTGAGGATATGAAAGGTCATTGACACGCTCACACAAGAGGACTTCGATGGGGACTAGAGTTTCATGTGTTTACTATCAATAAAACTGACCATCCGAAAAAAGTCTGGATACTTAATGTGTGCTCCTTGTATATAAATGTGATATATCCTGAGGTGGCAATAATATAAGGATAATCAAGAGATAGTATTCCGTGAAAGGAAATAAAGGAAATTATGAGTACTATGAGTTTGAATAAATAAAGAAGATGTTTATTGTAATATTTACAGAGAGAGTGTTAGTTCTTCACGTGTTCTGTCCAGGGTGTCTCTCTGTGTATCTCTGTGTATATCTGTCCGGTGACCGGTGACCTAGTTCCTTGTTTAAACTGTTCCGGTGGTGATTACATATCTCATCATAACAAAATGATAAAAAATAAAACAAATAGGAATATTTCAATTATACTATTTATTTTTCGATTGTTTACAACTAGTTTCAACACTTTAGAAAAGTCTTTTTTTTTTCGGTGAGAACATTTTTTCTCGTCAATTATGAAAAAGTTTTTAGCGGAGTTGCTATGTTGTCAAAAAAATGACGAGAAATGCACTTATTTGCTTGTTTTTATTTTATTTCATTTTATTTTTATTTTCTAAAAAACAAATGAAAAATTATTTCTACAAGTTTTCATTTAACGAAGAAATGGAACAATTTTGATATTGATTATTATTAAGATTTACCTCTAAATAAAGATAATCAAATAAAAAGGAATCAATAAATGAATGAATTGGTTAATATAGCTGATATATATTGTGCAATGTATTTTTTACTGTTACATGTGATGTTATTGCCTCTTTATAGGCAATGCTGGGTAGCTCTTCTAGTATATGAATATGATTATTTATTAAAAAAATGCTGAAAGTTTTTACGATTAACTAAATAAGTTAACTAGCTGGATTGAGGGAATAGTATCATTAAACAATTGCTTTTTGTATTGTCAGTTAATCAGTCAAAAAGCTTTCATTGTAAAGTGGTTAAATTCATCAAATCCGTTTTTGACTGGTCCCTGCAAAATAAATAAAGAAAAGAATAATTTTAAATTATCTAAAAACTTATTATAAACCAAAGAAAAATACATGGGTAACTTTAATAGAATTTACGTTAGAAATACTTAGAATAACTTACAAAAAATTTTATGTTATCAAAATTCCTATAACTAATTAATCATCATATTTTTTTCTTGTCGTTGAACAATTCTCTTTGGCGGATAGGGATGCTGGCGTAATGAGACCATTCACAAGATGAAGTCTTGGCCGAGATCTCCAAAATGTCAACACACCTGTATAATGAAACAATCGCAACTTTCACGAGGTCATTGACAATCAGATGATATAATTTGTTGTGCACCGTCCCCAACAGAACGGAATTTTACAGCTCTACAAGTAGAATCCAAATGAATAAAACACGTCTTTGCGCACCGAGATCCGCTGGACACAGAAGATAATAAAATTTTTGAGAAGCAATCCAAGTGATGTTCGCGCAAAGCCAAAAACTCTAAGTTCGAACCTTCAAGACCTTATAAAAACAGCCAACTCATTCAAACGCGACAGCAGTATGATAAATTTTAACTATGATAATTGACCGCCTCGTTTAATGGTTTACCTGCTTTGCCACGACGAAATAGTATATCGACATGCAATGACTTTATTCACTCTCAAGCGTATACAAAATCTCAGTTCTGTCTCAAAAGACTGGGCTCTTTTTTATTATCGTAGGGGGTAGCTTCTGCAGTTCAATGTTTTCCTATTAAAGCTCTCATTATTTAATAGGACGGTTCATTTCTACTTGATAACGTGAAGGCAAATGCCTCCTGCTGCCTGCTCCAGATTATGTAGCAGGGACTCAGCTGATGGTGGTGTATTTGCAAGAAGCGTTATATCATCTGTATTATTTGCGTCCGTTCTAGTTTCTGCGGGATATCTTCTGCTTCTGTCTTTTTTTAGCGTAAAGCCATTATCTTTTATTAGATCTATAGACGTTCGATGTTTAAACAGATTATAAACAGATATTGTGCTAATGTATCTCCTTGCAGAACTCCGGCAACAATGTCTAATTCCTTTCAAACTTTGCTTTTCTACACCGTATGACACTATATAAAACAAATTTTGTTCCTGAATAGAATTCTTTATTTCTTAATTGCTTATGTTGCAAAATATAGATAATGGCCATTATTCCCTTCAAACTTTGCTTTTCTACCTTTGATAATAAAATTCATATATTAATCTATTTTCTATGTAATAACTGGCAAATTTGCACATTTTCATTTCCTAAAGGCCTGAATAAAACAATATGAATCAAAAATGCTTCACGGGGTTTTTGAGAGCGAAAAGTGCCTTTGTCCCGGGGGTACGAAAGTCTGGTCTGTTTAAGGCATTGTCTCACTTGATAAGAGGAAAACGACATCAAATATGTGTACCAATTCGCTGCCTGGGTCGAAAACACCTGTGAAATTGCGCCTTTCGTTTATATGCAAGATTGATCACGCCACCTCATAGCTATTATGTAAACTTTTTGCAATACAAGGGTGATAAGCTCACAATCCCATAATGTCTTACACTTGTCGAATTCCATCATTTTGCTATTTTCTACACCTTCCTCATATTGCGTGTTCAAGAAACAATATGTGAATATTCTCATCTGTTATGGACATATTTGTATATTCTTTATTTCAAAGCGGCTGTTATGTATGTGTAGATGATTTGGGTTCCGTTTTAGTATATTACGGATATAATAACGCAAATATTGGTTTTTGGGAGAGTGGGGAATCGACGAAATATCTTCCCTACCAACAAACACACTAAAAACAAATAACAGCGTTTATAGAATTTTTAAATTTCTTAACACACATACACGCGCGAGCGTGTACACACACACACACACACACACACACACATATAAGTCATTTAATAAATTTGCCTAAGGTGTTGGCTATAAGTAGCACAACTTACAGTTTTATCTTTTACGAGAAAATCAATAGTGATAGATAGTTTCGTGTCCTAAAAGACGACCACTGACCGCTACGCCTGGAACTTTTTTTTTTTTACCGGAAATGCAGTCTGTTTTCATTCAATGTATTATCGCGGCAAACTCATATTTAGCCTATTTGTAAAGATTTTTTGACTAAGACATCTTTTTCCATACACATAACACATTCTTTTGTAAAGTTCACATTGTTTGCACTTCTCATTCACAAAAAAATTGATGACAGACCTCTGTTCAAGCCTTGATCATTATATTTATTTGAGTGTTATTTTCAGTAACTTCAAAGCAAATATTTTTGCAAGATTAAAATAATTTTTGCTTTAAACCAATTCCAAACAATGCTGAGTTTACATTCGTGGAAAAAAATTATTTTGCTTTTGTCCCAAAATTTTACCTTATTTATTAAGTGACTATATATATATATATATATATATATATATATATATATATATATATATAAGCATTTTCTGGCTTAACACTTCCTCAGAAAAAATTAATTTTACAGATATACGGAAAGAAAGAAAGAAAGAAAGAAAGAAAGAAAGAAAGAAAGAATTAAATGCTCAACTTACGTTATGCTCACTCCTGAAAAATAGAATGAAATAAATTTTATTTTTAAAGTTCATAAATTAAACATATACAGACGCCACCACCCCGTGACCCCCGTCACATCCCACCGCATAAAGTCATTATTCAACTCCTAGCCATCAATAGATCTTGATCGCCATCCGAACAGACGTATGAGGGGCATACGATAAGTTTCCAGACTTTTTTTCGTATGGGCACTTTTATTGACAGTACATACATGAAACTCTACTCCCCTTCGAAGTAATCTTCTACGGCTGCAATGCAATGTACTGTTCCAACAACCTCTGGAAGGCCCCATGGAAGTCCTCTTGTGTGAGCGTGTCAATGATCTTCGTCACAGCCTTTTTCATCTCCTCAATTGTCTCATAACGACAGCCTCTAAGGTTAGGGAATAACCAAAAGTCACAGAGAGCAAGTTCTGGACTACAGGGAGGCTGAAGAATTGTCTTGACGCCCATCTTGGTCAAATGGTCTGTGACAAGGATGGAGTTGTTGACTGGTGTATTGTCCTGGAGGAAATGCCACTGAGCCGATTTGAAGAGTGCTGGCCTCTTCCCTAGGAATCTCTTTCTGAACTCCATTAAAACCTCAACATAGTAACCCTAACCCTAACCCGTTGACCAATCAACTCTGGTGTATTGACTTCCTTACTCCTAGCACACCTCTCATCATCCCTCACAGACTCTGTGCCTTCCTGGAATCTCTTATGCCCCTCAAAAACTGATGCTCGATTCATGCAAGATGGTTGAAAAGCAGTCTAAAGCATTCCATACGTTTCTGTGGCATTTTTTTCTGATTGAAAATAGAATTTTATTGCATATCGTTCTTCTAAAGTGTCAGATTGCATTTTTTACATTCACCAGCTGTGACAATCAGGCTTTAGTAGGGTGTATTCCAATTGCTTCTGTAGCTGTTTATTTGGAGCCGAAATCATGAAAAATTGGTCAGTCATCTCATAAGATGTATAGCAATAACATACTGAATTTTCAAGAGTTTATGACAATTTTAAATGCCCATACGAAAAAAGTCTGGAAACTTACTGTATGCACCTTGTAGCATGGGTATGACATCTCAGCAGCAACTGGTGGGAGCATTCCCAAAGTGGTTTTATCCAACTTTCTACGAAACCAGAATGTGACAAATACCACTCATGCCCTCACTCGAGCTTTCCTCGGGAGGGAGGTATTGACTGGTCCTCAGGGGTCTTCCCTGCAGGTAATACTTGCATTGTACGGCTGACTTGACAGCTTGGCACCTGAAGGGAGTCACACATGAGAAATGCCGAAGGGCCCAAGCATTTTTTAAATAACCACGCATGTCTCGATTTGGGCGTCGCTTCCCAGAATGAAACGATAATATGTCACATACAAGCTTCGTGGGAGGTCAGTTAAATACCCATATAGTTGGTTTAATAAGGGTGCCGCGCAGGACACAAACTACGGAGGAGGATGTGAAAGAATCGTTCAGCTCCGTTGATATTCGTCTCAACACCCCGGAAATGAACTTATCTTATGCCTTTTAGGCCGGAATATACGTGCTTCCTAGGGAAAAAGCTCCCAGGAACATAAGCCGTTATCTATATCCCATAAAGCACCAGGATATGAATGTCAGCTGTCACGTGATCGTAATGGAATCCCTTGCACTAAAAGATTTCCAACTAAGGAAGATTATTATATTTTTTCTTCCTACGTCAGTTTTCAGTTTTCTGTAATATTTCATTACAATATTGTCAAATACAGTGTGTTGCGGAAATGCCTTCTGCATTTTTAACTATCACCTGTGTGGTGTATGTGAACTTAGGCAAATGGCAATGGTAGCTCTATCTAGCTAATGTTTAATCCTTTTCTTTTTAGATACGATCTGTTAAGATCTTAGCTTGAACCGGTGCACACCAACTGGCGAATCTCAGAAACTCAGAAAGCATTTTTTGCTCATTTTATGTTATGTCGGAATGATACTGTTCTGGATAGAATTTTTCTTTTTTTTTCCAGGACAGCATTATTCTCATTTAACAGGAAATGTGCATGAGAATCGATCTGCAGTCTTAAAGACCCTTTCAGCAGTAAACGCTCAGTAAACGCTCAAGATATTAGCTAGATCGAACTACCTTTGCCATTTGCCAAAGTTCCACGACACTATTTAGGTAACAACTTAAGATATAAGATGTATTTCTGTTGAACTCATTAGAAGTATCCAAATTATTTATCAAATATCATGTGTACATTATTTATGTAATATAACAGTGAGTTGGTCAACCGTAGACAAGAGCGACCCAAAGGCTCACTTTTCAATAGCTATTACATCGGGGAGTAGGCGAGAGCACTGCTACTTTCCCTGGAGTGCTCAACTTACCATTGATCCGCACCTTATAATTCTGAGTGTTAAACAAGGAGGAAGCAAATACCATTTTTTGAGTTTTTGGTATGACATTACATAAGATTGAACCACGGTCTCCTGGAGGAGTGGCAAACACTCTAACCCTTATGCTATTGGGCCACTATTATACAATGACACCGCCTGTACTTTTTCTTTTCGTAGTGTTTTTGCAGTGACGCCATCTTTCATTAACTTGTTGCTCTTGAGTTTCAACGGTGCTTTTGTTAGGTTATTTTTAAACTTCAATTAGTTTCATGAAATTATTTGTGCCTGTGTGTGAGTGTATGTGTCTAGAGGCGGGGGTATAATATTTTGAAAAGGAAGAAAGTTTGCGTTAAAAAGTGAGTAAAAGAAAACGAAACTTACTTTTTTTCCTTCTATGTCTTGCAACATAGACCATCACAGCAATCATAAGGTAAAAAATGATTACTCCCAAAAGGATAATAACTGTATGGTAAATTATCGGGTCAATGTGATCGGGTTGACCTGTAGATATTTAAATAAATAAATAAATAAATAAATCTTGATCCACACAGACACAGATAGACAGAAACACATACATACACACATACGCACACACACAAACATATATATATATATATATATATATATATATATATATATATTAGTGAAATATACGAACTATTAATAGATATCAACTGAAGGAGGTAGATATGAATAGGGCTGATTATCGCATAGGTGAGAAACTGTCGGCCACCAAGCGCCGTTGTGCGTCTACGGTACCTTAACTTATATATATATATATATATGTGTGTGTGTGTGTGTGTGTGTGTGTGTGTGTGTTTAAAGCAGCAGCTTTAAAATCTGGATTTGTATTTTTGCATTTTTTGACCAATCAGCGCTTTCATTCAGGATGCTTAATTTTTCTTTGAGTTTGCAGACGATGGTATTTGATTGGCCTCACAAAACATATACAATGAATTATTTCCTTGTTAATACCCTATTTGGGCTTATTGACTTTAAATAATATTTCTTTTCCTTATCAAGAGAAATCACTGTATATTTTTTGCTTTGTCAACAAACTTTTTACTTAAGTTAAAGCAATAGACTTCATTAAATTTGTAGGGTTGTGTTTTATTCCCCGACCCCACCACACGCACACACACATAGATAGATAGATAGATAGATCTAGTTTTGGACAGCGTAGATTCAGAGTCGACGGCGCTTGGTGACTGCCAGTTTCTTGCTTATGTGGTCATTAGTCTAAGAGGCTCCCACGTGGAGGATATCACTTTAAAATATTGCTGTGTGGAGCATGATGGGAAGGGTAATATAGTTTGCGAGGCATTCTGGGAAGAGCAGTCGAGTTTGTTCTAGATTTTGCTCAGAACGCCTCATAGACTTTCTTCTGGGATTTTAAGAAACACAAAAATCACCCAATCCAGGGCAGTAGACCAAATTTAATTTTAAAAAATGCTAGATTCCTCTTTGGTGGAGGCGCCTTAAGGGCCAAGCGATAAACTTAGCCCTGGTATATAGGTAGTACATTGGGAAAAGACCTCTCCCCGTCCAGATCAGTACATTGGGAAAAGACCTCTCCCCGTCCAGATCAGTACATTGGGAAAAGGCCCTCTCCCCATCCAGGTCAGTACATTGGGAAAAGGCCCTCTCCCCATCCAGGTCAGTACATTGGGAAAAGGCCCTCTCCCCTATCCAGGTCAGTACATTGGGAAAAGGCCCTCTCCCCATCCAGGTCAGTACATTGGGAAAAGGCCCTCTCCCCATCCAGGTCAGTACATTGGGAAAAGGCCCTCTCCCCGTTCCAGGTCAGTACATTGGGAAAAGGCCCTCTCCCCATCCAGGTCAGTACATTGGGAAAAGGCCCTCTCCCCGTTCCAGGTCAGTACATTGGGAAAAGGCCCTCTCCCCATCCAGATCAGTACATTGGGAAAAGGCCCTCTCCCCATCCAGGTCAGTACATTGGGAAAAGGCCCTCTCCCCATCCAGGTCAGTACATTGGGAAAAGGCCCTCTCCCCATCCAGGTCAGTACATTGGGAAAAGGCCCTTTCCCCGTTCCAGTTCAGCAATCCATATTATTAATTTTATTCTATTTATTTGTAATCCTTTAATGATTTATATACCACAAAGAAATAAAGGTTTATACAGTTTAAGATCTGAATAGTTTTCATACTGCTTTCAACGAAACTAGTTTAAATAAATATTTACTTAGTGTTGATGATTTCTGATAATATTGTTTTATCCTTAAACGTATTAATAACAATTCTGTTTTATTTTATATAGAAATCATTTAGAATAGAAATAAGTATAAACTTTTCATATGCGTTCTTATTTACTTCCATTAATCTTTCTAAATTGATATTATATTTTATTACATTATAACGTAAGTACTTACTCCTGCTGAATAATGAATTGCTGGTCACATATCAACGTTACAACTGCTATAATACAGTATGTCATTTTAATTCAGGAACTCGAGGAATATGCAAAAAGTGAAAAAGAAGACTGATTATAGCAGCCATTAACAGCAATATCAACATAAGTAACTCAAGGACAAACAGGAAAGCAAGAAAATCTTGAAAACAAAAATAGGAAGTAAAACAGCTGTACAGATATTTCAAGCAACTAATTGAAGAGATCGCTTGGACATAGCTAAGAAAGGGAAATTCGGAAAGGGAAATGGAATATCTTTTAATCGCAGCGTAAACATATGTCGTAAAAATCAATTATGACAAAGCAAAAACTGATTATGTGCAACAGAATACCAAGCGAAGGTGACAGAAGAAACAGTTAATCACACTGGCACAAAAGCGATACAACACTATGCATAACTGATTGGGAAAAGCGATCTGCGAGGAATTGTGCAAGCAATTAAAGTTTGATTATATTAACAGATGGTAAATGCACAAATCAGAATACATCCACGAAAATGAGATCCTTAAAAATCTCTGCGACTTTGAGTTACAAACAGAGAAAACAAAAAGAGATGAAAATACTTGGACCTTGCCAGAAAATTAAAAAAGCCATCAAACTTGAAGGGGACAGTGATAGTAGTTATAATTGGTAAGTTTGGAAAGGTCTCCAAATGTTGAAAAGAGGACGGGAAGAGTTGGAAATTGGAGGACGAGCTGAGACCATCCAAACTACAGCAGTGTTAAGATCGGCCAGAATACTGAGATGAGTCCTTGAGACATGAAAAAAACTTACAGTCACTCAAACTCCAGTAAATGCCGGTATGAAAAACTCGTAAATAATTATAATGATAATAAAGCATACATGAATAACGGTTTAAAAAGTTCACTTCCATCCATAACAGACGGCTACCAAAATAAATAGATGCCCACAAGATACAAATATACCCGAATGGATAATAAAAAGAAAGACGATCCTGATCCCCCTCCACCCGAAAAAAAAACAAACAAAAACGGACAAATTAAAGAGATATACGATTCGATAATAAACCATGGACTGTTCCACGAGAAATAGAAAAGATGCCACAAATGGGTCAGAGGTACAGGCGAGTTACTGTATATTGATCAACACATCTTCCATGAGATCAAGACGAAACGGAAAAAATCTAGTTATGGCTTGGATGGACCACAAATGGTACTGCAAAGCTAGATAACAAACTCTCTCAAAATGTACACAATATCCGGTAAAGTCAAAAAGTTTATCGAGCAAACAATGGAAAACTGGTGAGTCAAACTGACAGCTGGAGAAAATAGTTTAACTGAGGTGAAAATCCAGAGCGGGATTTTCCAGGGAAATGCGCTATCACCATTACTATTTGTGATAGCAACTCAGTCACAAACTTAAGAAATGCACAAGCAGATACAAACTTCATAAATCGCAAGACAAAACCAACCAACTAATGTATATGTACGTCATCAAACTGTTTGCCAAAAATGAAAAAGAACTAGAAACCCTAAAAAGCAATGACGATATACAGTGAAGTTATAGGGATGGATTTTGCCATATAAAGGTGTACCTAGCTAATAATGAAAATCGAAAAACGACATATGATGAAAGGAATAGAACTACCAAATCAAGATAAAATCAGAACGCACGAAAAAATTAGGCGTATTGGTAAGCGGACACCGTTAAAGCCGCGGAGATGAAAGAAAAAAATTAAAAAAGAATACCTCTGGATAAAGAGAAAGCTACTCGAAACCAAACTACGTAACAGAAATCTCATCAAAGGGATAAACACTTGCGCTGATGCCCTCGTAAGATACTCGGGACCATTCTTAAAGTTGACCAGAGAAGAATCCCAACGAATGGACCAGAGAACAAGAAAACTTATGACGATACATAAGACATTACATCCCAGAGATGACACAGACAGACTGTGTCAAGAAAAGAAGGAGGAAGAGGAATCGCCATCACTCAAGTTAGTGTCGATGCATCGATACAACGACTAGAAGACGACATAAAAAAAAGCGGAGGGAAACTGAATAAAGCCACCAGAAACAATACTGACAATACAAGCATCAACAGAACAAAAATAACCAGAAAACAAAAAACGGCAAGAAGAAAAAAAAACAAACTGTATAGACATAGCAACAAATAAACGAAATCTTACATGATAAGAATTGGACATGGCCAAGAAAGGGAAACCTTTAGAGAGAAACAGAATCTCTTCTTACAGCAGCATAAAATAACGCCATCAGGACTATGTCAAAACAAGAAGAGACAAGACACAACACAATAGCATATGTAGATTACGTGGTGACTGAGACGAACGATCAATCACATAATACGCGAAGGCATTAAACTAGTAAAAAGACTAGACACGACTGGGTGGGCAAGGTGATCAACTGGGAATTGTGAAAAAAGCCAAAATTTGACAATACGAACAAATGCTAAATGCAAAACTCAGAATCCGTCCAGTAAAATAAGACGCACAAAATTCTTGGGGATTTTGAGATACAAACAGATCATATAATCTCGGCAAGACGACCAGACATAGTGATAGTCGAAAAAAAAAAAAAAAACAAAAACAAAAAACAAACAAACCTGAATCTCTTCTGATGGCAGTCCTCGAAAGCAGAAATCTCATCAAAAGGAAAAATGCCTTGGTTGTCCCCCCTCGTAAGATATTCGAGACCATTCTTAATATTGATCAAAGAACTTCAACAAATGGACCAGAGGACAAGAAAACTCATAACGATACATAAGCCTTATATCCCATAGATGACGATCAATCACATAATAAACGAATGCAGTTTACTAGAGAAAAGAGTGTATAAGACTAGACCCAAATGAATAGGTAAGGTAATCCCTGGGAACTGAGAAAGAAGCCTAAATTTTACTATACGAACAAATGGGATTTGCAGAAAATGAGACGCATAAAATTCTTTGGGATTTTGAGATACAATCGGAACATCTAATCTCGGCCAGACGACCAGACCTTATAATAATCAACAAGAAAAATAAAAACTGCCGAATAGTGGACTTTGCCGTTCTGGCTGACCACAGAGTAAAACTGAAGGAAATCGAAAAAAGAGATAAGTAACTAGACCTTGCTAGAGAACTGGAAAAAAATCTATGGAACATGAAATTAATGGTGATACCGTTTGTAATTGGCACACTCGGTACAGATACTGGAGGAGTTGGAAATAAGAGGGCGAGTGGAGACCATTCTAATTACAATATTTTTGAGACCGGCCAGTATATCAAGAATTGAGGAGACTTGCTGTCACCCAGACTCCAGAGGAAAAACATTAGCTAATGCTAATGTGAAAAACTCTTAAATGAGTTTTCCTTCTAAGATACACGGGACCATTTTTAAAGTGGTTGAGGGAAGAACTTAAACAAATGAACCAGAGAACAAGGAAACTTATGACGATACATGAGGTCTCACACCTCAAAGAAGACATAGACAAACTGTACAGATCAAGAAAAGAAGGAGGAAGAAGACTTGCTAGCTCTCAAGATGGTGTCAATGCACCGATACAACGACTAGAAGACTACACAAGAAAGAGCAGAGGAAAACTGGTTACAGCCACAGAAGCAATACAGATAACACAATCATCAATGGAACAAAAATAACAAGAAAAAAAAAAGGAAGGAAAACAACTGTATGGACACTTCAAGCGACAAATAAACGAAATCCCATTCGAGAAAACTTGGACATGGCTAAGAAAGGGAAACCTTAAGAGCAAATGTTAGATTATGTGGTGATAGAGATGAAACTGAAACAACTAACGAACACAAAATTATAATATTTGTAAATGGGGTGTTTATTATTGTCACCAAAGGATTGGCACTAGGATTGGAGGAGTTGGAAATAAGAATATAAGTGGAGTCCAACCAAACTACAACATTGTTAAGATTGGCCAGAATACTGAAAAGAGTCCTGGAGACTTGAGAAGATTTGCTGTTCCTCAGACTCCAGTGGAAAACCGTCAGCAAGTGCTGGTGTGAAAAGCTAAAATAATAATAATAATAAAAGTAAGGAGAGACAAGACCCAGGAAAGTAGTAAGTGTAGGTTCTGCAGAGACAATAAGAGCATCAGAGAGAGAGAGAGAGAGAGAGAGAGAGAGAGAGAGAGAGCAATAAACCGTTCCCAAATTCATATTTTCATGCTATTTACTGACTTGCTACTCCGCATATATATATATATGGATTGGTTGAAAAGTTCATAGGAAGACCAAGATAGTCTCATGGAATTTACTTAGTGAGGTTTATTTTTCACCTAATCCCCTTTGCATTGCTTGGATCCAACAGCTAAAAAATCTCATCAACAGTAGATATGACGTCATTATATGAATTTTCAGCCGATGAACTTTTTACCCGACTCCTCAATAAAAAAAAAAAATTTACCGAAGCATTGACTAATTTCAAGAATATATTCACAGAATATCTTGTTTTTCATATTTTATGTTTACATACCGTCGTATTTTTCCATTTCTCATATAGATATGAAATTATCAATACTAACCTATCAATAGAACAATTGGTAATGAACTTTGGCCAACGTCATTTGTTATAAGGAGAGAAAAATTATGGGCGATTTGTTCCTCTGTAGTGTTCACTTGTAAAACAGAACAATTTCCCAGGAATGGTAACAGTCCATCTTCTGCAGGCTCAAATTCTTGTCTAGGGGACGAAATAAGGTTGCCATCTTTAAACCATTGCACATTTGTGGCAATCGGGTAAGAATAAAAACACAGTTTCAAAGATTTTGAGGATCCGAACATTACCATTTCTATAGAACGTCCCTTGATTAAAGGTTTCACTGCAAAGAGAAATTTTAATCAAGTTAATACAAAAGTCATTCAATGACTCTCTCTCGTTGACAGAAATTAAATTGAAATCACCCGCATTTCTATCTATAGATCTACCAGATCTGAAAGTCCCGTTACATAAGCGCTAGTATGTATCTAAACTCCCACTTGGTCAGATTTGATATAAGCTTATTTTACTGTAGCGGTACCACGCTCAAATCAAGATTCATGCGAGGGCTGCAGATCATAAGGGTGAGGTTTCAAGTGTTGCGTAGCAGATGAGGACAAGAATTAGGATAATTTAATCTTATTCCTTTTATCCCTTTGTCCGTCATTAAATGGCCCCTTGTGGTTGATATGCCGTAAAACAAAACAAAAATAAAAACCCTTTGTGATTACTTCCTCTGGTGATACCTGAAAACTCAAGTCTTTAAACATAGGCCGCGAACAACTGAATAACTGAAAATATTTTTGTCATGAAATTACAGTAATTCGGGAGGCAATGACTAGGTGGGTATTGTACAACTTCAGAGCGAGGCTTCTAGTTTGTGTAGCTGATGAGGACAAGCATTGGGATGATATCATCTCATCACATCTCTCCCATTCTGATTACTTCCTCAGGGAATACCTGAAAGGACAATGTGTCACAATAATGTGCATTCATGTGTGTACATCTATCTATATATATATATATATATAGATGTAGATGTGTGGGTCACTCTGTGTTATGAGTGGCCGCCAGAATCAGAGAGATTCTTCAACATCTTTCAAGCAGCTTTAGGAAAATTTTCTTTGTGTGAATTATTTGTGGATGGTCTTTGCGCCAGAAATGGACAAGGAGTGGTGCCAACGTGAATCGGTGTGAAGGTTCAAAACCAGAAGTAGGGGGCAGCAAGAACTAAGGATTTTCGGCAGTCAAGCCAGGGGCAGTTGAGGCTTGGACACTAAGCTGAACAGTCAAGTTTAAGACACGAGGCAGTTGAGTCTATTACTTGGAGAGAGAAAGGTCTCGCAGTCAGGAGAGAGACGCAGTCAGAAGGCAGCAAGGGGGTCACTGAAGGTGATGACGAGAGATGACCCAGTATTTTTAGTAGCTGTTTAGGATTTTAACTAGCAACTCGCGATAGCCACACATAAACACACACAGAGTATTAAAATGCCACAGATCTAACTTTAAGTTTTGCTATCCTCAAATCCTTGTTTTGTCTTTTCTTCCTTCTTATCTCAGTTTTTTATTGTTTATTGTTTGTATTTTTTGTTCCCAAGTATTGCTATATATCCCAAACAATTCAATCAAAACATTGGTCATTTGTTCACTCACAGTTAAATGATGAAACAGTTCAATTCCTAACATTTCAATTCAGCATGTTATTTATTTACTCACGATTCAAATGTCAAGCAGTTTTATTTTATACCCATAGATAATACGCTAACAGGTTCTACAACTCCAAGTTTCCGTGTTTATAGCAAATAATAAATACTTCAAAAGGGCTTGATGAAATCTGCTTGTGACGCCCAAACATATATATATATATATATATATATATATATATATATATATATATACTAATACGTGCACACTTTTCTTCTGGAAGTGTATATGAGTGCGTTCATTTGACATATATCAATTCAGGGGCAGATAGCAAAGTAAGAATTCATTTTTATACCAATATTTTCATAAGGTTTCGTGTATCTATTAGTTCTTTAAATTTCAAACTGCTGGTTGCTTAATCTAATTTTTTTCAATTGTGTAAGTGGGTTCGAATTCCAGTTGCGCTGTTAGGCTAATTTTCGGACTAATACTCTAAGGAAAGGTATGAACTCTCTTATAACCTCCAGCTATGGGTTTAATGGTATCACAGCTATTCTTCTTCAAGGATGGCGTTGGCATTAAATCATTCACAATGGTTGATATGCCATTAAACAACAAAACGAAACGAAACCAACCAATTTTGTTTTACATAGTGTCATGTTGAATTCTAGTCTGACCTCAAGAGATCGACATCTCGGTCATTGTCCTCAGTAGAAGGCTGTTACGTAGAATGTGTATCGCCGAGGGCAGTCTGGCACTTGTCACCCCACAAAATAAATCCCGGTCAAGACTCCTATTTCAGGCGTATGATAAACAGACAAATAATGTGAATGTTGATTCGAGGTTAGTCTGGTCTCAGACGTCGGTAAAGGGGTTGCCGATTCACTATCACATACACCACCAAGTACTTTGTTCCCCTACCCCCTCATATCACGGAGGAACGAACTTCTAGGTCAGATAATATTAACTGTTGACAGATTTCCAAATCCTCTCGTAATGTTTAAGGAGGCAATAAGACGTGTTAGCGAGAATTAATGAAAGCGGTATGAGGCCGAGACAAGATACATGTCAAAAACAATCAACTTGATCGAGGAAAGAGAACACAATCAAAACATTTCAACACAAGTGTGCATTTAAAATACATCAAAATTTTAATACGCGTCGATCAAACAAATAATGATGAAATTTAAGAAACAGTTCTTTTTTTCTTTTTTCTTTTTTTTTTTTTTAATACCGGCAATATTAGGCCAACAGGAAAACATCAAATAAAAATGTCTCTCAACAGTCCTTTTCTTCTTTCATTTTTTTCCTTTCTTATTCTCTTACTTGAGTAAAAGTGTCTGAGACGCCGGACTGAGGCGTGTAGAAATGTTCATAGAATATTTTTTTAACTATTGGTGAAATAGAACATTTACAGTTTTTTTGAATACATACAACTTTCCAATATTTAAGATTTGGAAAAGAAAAACGGTTTGATCTGTACTTATCTTTGACGGGTTTTCAACTTTCAGATTTTTCTATTTTCTCTCTTTTTACGGGTGAGCTATCTTCTCCCGGAGCTGGCTGAAATTAGAACGTGTTCCAATGCTGGATTTGTCCAAACTTCAGATTTTACTCTTTTAACGGGTGAGCTATCTTTTCCCGGAACCGGCTGAATTCAGCATCTTGTTCCAACGCTGGATTTGTCCAAACTAAAGATTCTCTTTTAAATTTCTCTTACGCGTGCCGGCCTTTTTGACGCGATGATTCAGTCGACCAATCATTCGACTTTTTCTATTCCACCACTTCCCCGAATCAGGCCACCCGATTGACCTTGACTTCTTTCGTTTCAGCAGACTAAAGTGCAAAGGGCACAATAAGCTTACCCTTTATCTCCCCTACCACTTCAACGGTCGGTCCTTGTTATCCGATATTTCTTAATGCCTGTTGATTCAAATAAAGAGGGGTAAGGGTATTGACGTCCCCTTCACTCCCTGTCTCTCTCTATATATAGCATACCACGTCACAATAGTGTTATCTAGGACATAAAAGCAAAGTTTCAAAAACTGATTGTATGAAATATATATAAAATAATTTCTATATATTTACTCACCTGGTACTTGTAGATCGACCGATGATTCGGTATAACTGTTGATACTCGGTACGTTGTTGCTGACACGACATACCCATGTACCGAATTCTTTAAGAGAAATGTTTTGAAACTCAACAAAATCAGAACAAATTTCTCTTTTTACCTTATTTCCCCATTTCTGTACTATCTTAACGACAGACGCTGAAGGAAATGCATCATATTTGCATCTAATAAATGCCCTCTCATGCAACGATGTAGCTTTAGAGATCATTGTAATTTCTGGAGGGTCTGTTAAAAGAAAAGAAAAATAATTGTGTAAAATTCAATAACATGGAACTTCAGGCTTCATTCCGTTATTACAATAATTATTACTCCTTACGGGTTTCTTCAATACTTGAGACGTAGTGGTTAACGGGCTATACTGTGGCATCGGAGGAAGCGAATTCGAATTCAAGTCGCGCTATAACGTTCACTTTATGACTAATGAGTTTGGCAAAAATACAAACTCCCTTATCCCACCCGTTGTTGGTTAAATAGTATCACAACTGTTATTCTACAATGAAAGGGTTGTCATTAAATAATCAAGGAAGTCTAAGTGACAGAAAGTCTCCTCAGGTCTCCAGGACTTTTCAGAGTATTCTTGGTGATCTTAATAATAATGTGGTCTGGTTGGAATCAATTATTTCTCTCATCTCTAAATCTTTCGGTCTCTCTTTCTTTCTTGATCTCTGTCTCTCTCTCTCTCTCTGTCCCTGTCTCTGTCTGTCTCTCTCCCTAACACACACACACACTAACACACACATATTAAGCATCATATTAGACGAATGAGCTTACTTCTGGGGTTTATTTTATCATACCATCATACCATATCGCACAGTAAGTACACCAAAGAAAATTTATTCACCTTGAGTTCTATAACTCGAAAACCTCCACAACGTCGAATATTATGTCCATCAAGAGAACAATTTATTACAAAAACAACCAAAAATAATTCCTAATTATCTTATATAAACCGATTGCAGTTGATAGATATATCTATATATTTATATTGCCACCTGGCAGTCGTCTGGAAAATGCATACCACAGGGCAAACAATCCCTACAATTGCATTGTATAAATTTTTGACGAATATACCAGCTGATATAATAAGTTAACTGGCGGTAGTCGAGAGCGACCTGAAAGCTTCATTTTCATAAGCCACTAAACTGAAGTGTAGGAGAGGGAGCTCCTCGTTTTCTTGAATTGCTTCACTTTTTCTCGATCCACTCATTATAATGTTAAGTGTTTAGCAAGGAGGCATCAAGTATCATTTTTTGAGACGTTGGTATGACTCGACCTGGGATTAAATCCCGATCTACCGGACCATTGGCGAACACTCTAACCATTACACCAATGGACTGATATAGGGCGCCTCGGGTAGCGTAATGGTCAGCAAGCTAGACTTTCAAACCTACACGAGTGAGTTCGAGTCTCATTGGGTGCCCCATTCATATGGCTTTGTGCCACATCTAAGCAAAAAGCTTAGTAAATTACCACCAATGGACTGATATAATAAATTTAAAAAATACAGACAATTAGACCGCTAGTTATATGGAGGCCATGGTTAGTTGATTTGATCTTGTGATGAGTTAACCTTATCTCATTAAATATCTGAGTATATTCTTCGTATTTTTTCACAAGCTCGAAGTATATAAACTAAGATTCTTTTCGTTGGTTTCTTGATTGGTTGCTTTTGCGGCATGACTTGTAACAAGGTTAAAAATTAAAACATAATATAGGAATTTATAGATGTGTGATATTCATTGAGACTATCACCAGCTTTTTCCTATAATGCATTAAGCTTTCTAAATGGAACCTAACTCAGAATATTTCGGTAAGGGAAAACAAAATCCATTTAGACTACAACGACTCACATTTTATACACACATATAGCACACATAATAACAAAACATGACAAACTGTCCCAAACTATAAAAACGGTATAAAAGCCGTTCCAAAGAACTAGTAGTGCCGATAGCAGCAGTTAAAAACTTACATTTTTTCTGATCTAGGGAAAAGGTGCTGTTTAAAGTTGAGGTCTGAAAAAGAATACATTTAATTCAACAAATGTTTAGGTCGTTTAGCATGAGAGCCAGACCTAGTCACAGTCTCTTTTAAAACATTTGCTGCTACTGGTAGTGGGAGAGTCACTGAAGTATCCATGCTAAGCCATGTTGGATCCAAAGAAGCAGATTTCAAACAGTCTACAGCAATGTTCCGTGGTAGTTTTTTTATTTTCACCTAAAAAATTCTGGGTGTCTCTACAGGACTTAAAGGATCCTCTCTATGAAGGCTGCAATGTGTTGGTCTCGGCTAAATCCCGTACAAAAACGTGTGTGCTGGTCTGCAAATGTTTAGACACGTATGTAGACCTTTGACTGTGCCACCTTCGCCATCCTTGACCAAAGCTGATCCAAAAATCGTTGGTATTCCAAAGATCAATCCAACAGAAGAGCATTATTCCACTAGACATGGCATCTACTGCTACATTTTCACTCCCTTTTATAAAACGGATATCTGAACTCGCTTTTCAACATGTCACATGACCAACAGTCACGTGATTGTCGGAAGCTCAACCCATAACTCCCCAAAAGGGAGATCAACATGTTTAGTTCCCCAACAATTAAATGATAAACGTCGGAGCTTCTTTCCTTAGCCAAACAGAAATGACGAGCCACTGCTTTTGAGTCCTACTCGTCCCCTAACCTAATGTAATAGTATGAGTAGAAAATAAAAAAATATCACTTACATTTAACAGAAATGTGAATTTTTTGGATAGTTTTGAGAAGTCCATATTTGGAACTATTTGCAGTTGCAACACAGATGACATTTCTTACATGGCGTGTAAAAGAAATGTTCAAGTCGGATGAGTCGAAAGTGTTATTTCCAATGATCCATTGCACTTCAGGGTCAGGATTTCCTTCAACTTCACAAATGATTGTCTGTGTCCGATTTTCAATCACTTCAATTTCTTTGGTCTTAATATCAGGTTTGTCTGAATAATAATAAAAGATTTTGCAACAAAATATGGAAACGGAAAGATCATAACAAAAAAAAAAGCCGAAAGGATAAACAACATGGAGAAAGAGTTGCTAATACTCGAAGAATGCGCTAACGAGGAAATAGACCTCGATGCACTAATAAAAAAATTACAATGCTAGACTGAAAAACTCCACGCCTAGGTGGTATATACGGAAATTCCTCTCCATCCACGACAGACTAGCCACCAAAACGAATAAATGCATGCAGAAAACTGAGATACCTAAATGGATAACAAAAAGGAAGACTACACTCATCCAGAGAGACTTCATCAAAGGAACTGCTCCAAACAACTATAAACCTATAACGTGCCTACCGACGATGTGGCATATCGTAACGGCACAAATTAGGGCGGAGATTTACTGCTCATTGATAAGCCGCAAGAAAAGATGCCACAAAGGAATCAGAGGAATGGGAGAACTACTATTTATTGAACAACACATTCTCAACGAGAGTGAAACGAGACGAAATAAATCTAGCTATGATGTGAATTGACTAAAAAATGCTTTTGATATGGTTCCCCAAAGCAAGTTATTACATTGTCTCAAAATGTACAAAATACCAGACGAAATCATAAAGTTTATCGAGCAAACAATGGAAAACTGGCGGGGAGAATTGACTGCATGAGTAAAAAGCTTACCTGAGGTAGAGATCCAGAAATGTATATTCTAAGGGAATGCGCTATCACCATTATTATTTGAAATAGCGGTAATGCCACCCCATGACATTCTTAGAGTTATGGACTTTTAGATAAGTATTTATAACGATATATACCACTTCCTATAACTCAAGCAATATATATATATATTTATATATATATCATCCTTGAATAAAAAGACACATGAATATTTATAAAAATGATAATCTAGAGGTATATCCCATTAACTCCGTACGAAATTCAAGCCACGTGTATCAAGTATACTTTGGAAGATTTGGAAGATAACAACAGGGTTTAAGTCTCTTGAGAGTTCATGAATAGGAACTAATTATTGATTAGGATGGTTGAGCTGGAACTTTGGCAGTAAAGACGCATATAATCTGTCAAGTTATTGCAATCTTACATATATATATATATATATATATATATATATATGGGTGGTGGGCAATCGTTGTAAATACTAGTATAGATTTGTGCAGTTAGTTGTTATGCTCAATTGATTAGTTGCACAGAAATACTTACATTCCACATTTAGATTTATGGAAGCCGACATCGGATTAAAGTAATCAAAGTACATGAAACACTTATACATCTTTTTGTTGTCAGTTCGATTTAGCGTTAGCTGGATGCTTTCCTTACTATAGTTGCCTGGTAACCACAAAACACTCTTAACAGCGGTGTTCCCATCAAAAGCGTTGCAAGTTAAAGTTGTTGTTTCACCTTCGAAAGACGATGTCTGGGAAATGTTGATCTTGGAAGGTGGATCTGATGAATATAAAGAAAAAAGAAATTTGTCAACATTTATCCCATGCAAATAATCTTCTATGGATGTTGGGATAAGTGATAGGATAATAGTTGTACCATATAATTAGTTATCTTTATGCTGTCATCAAGAAGAGAATGATCTTATTATCAAAGATGGATTTGCGATAAAGGGAGATAATTCAGTAAAAACGTCGGAATGTTTGATTTAAACATGTAAATGTTTCGCTATGAAGAGGCAAATTTTAGTCAATTATATTTGTAATATAATGGCCGAGGGATTTCGGTTCATACCTTTGGGTTTAGTTTGGCTAAGAACCTTTCGGCTCAGCACATGGGTTAGTTAGGTGCAAACTTGATGCCGGTTGACGCGCGCGCGGGGCGGACGTGTCACTCAGAGATGACACAATAGCCCACATTGGAAGTGGGGTTACGGGGTGCGAGTGACGTCATGCACCGGAATCGCGCGGAGGATTTTTTTGGATTTCGAAGAATGTTAGAGAGTTGAAACTGGACGCCCAACGAGGAGGTTCGACTTTTGGGGCTCGCAGAGGCGAGACGAATTTGCGCGCTACGGGTGCCGTGCCAGATGGGGGCCAGATGAAAAAACCAGCATAAGAAGATTGTGTCTCTCTCCTTATGTCGAAGAACCTTTAAACTGAAAAGTAATAAAAGCTTCGTGCCTGAACTGAGAAGTCCTTGTGTGTTTTTCGTATTTCGAGATTCCTATGTTCTATGTGAGATGTGTTATGCAGATATGTAATGAGCGTCCCATGTACGTTTCGCATATTCATGTATATGGCCATGGTACATATTCAGGTTTGTTGTTTATAGATTTTAATATTCCATTTCATAATTGTATTAACCTGGTAACAAATCGCTATATTGTGTGAAAATACGGGCGTAAATTGACTTCAGATTTTTCAATTTGACTTTTTTAAACTGTCAGATTTCATTCCCGACTTTATTTGGAATAAAATTAATTCATAAGTTGATACATATGTAGATATAAACAGACTGCAATAGATAGATTGATAGATAGATAGATACGATGGCCTCAAATAGCACTATCACTTAGGTTCCAGTCGGACGACGTAGTAACCTGACCATGATGAAAAAGAGTCAAACACAAAACACCGTCCGTTGGTTTGCATGATACGTAATTTTATTTGTTACTACCCTTTCATAGTAGTCACTGAAAAGAGAGAAAGGCAAAGTAGGAAATGAGTCAATTGACTTATATAAACAAAGAGAAGAAGTAATGCGGGGTAGAAGGTACAGCCACTTTTCTTGTTTGCTAACCCAGCCGCCACCTCCCTCAGAGCCCCCTCCCTCATCTTTGGCCTCTCTGCTTCTTCTGCTGCTCTTTCTCTGACTCTAGGTTATAATAGGTACTAGCACATTTATTACAAAAAGAAACCAAATACCACAAACAGCATGAAAGGTGGAATGTCCTATCGAATAGAAGGTTCTTTTGTACGGAATATTTCATGCAACAATTTATGGATAAAATTCATCAAACAATGAAACCATGTGTGAAAACCATAATTCTGAATAAGAAAGTTCATGAGAGAGATATTCAACACGTGGTATATATCTATCTCAGGGAGACAGTTTGGCTGTCTTCACTGGAGGTGTCATCCAGGGTGCTCAGGTCCGTTGTTTTTCCTTCTTCTTATTATCAAAGGGAACGCCTTTGGTTCATTCATTTTATCAAAAAGGAAATGATCATATGATCATGGACTGATTTGCATTAAAGAGAGATAATTAAGGATAAAGTCGGAATGCTTAATTCAAACATCTGAATATATCACTCCGGAAAGGCAAGTTGGAGTCAGATTCATGTTTGTTGTTTATAGATTCTTATATTCCATATCATAATTGTATTAATCTGGTAACACATCGCTTTAGTGTGTAAAAATATGAACGTAAATTGTCTTCCGATTTTCTAAATTGTCTTTTTTAATTCTGTCAGATTTCAATCACAACTTTAGTTGATGATTGATATATAGATAGATATAAACAGACTGTAATAGATGGATAGATAGAGAGATAGATAGATGTGAACTAGTTGATAGTTTGAAGGAAGTCACATGAATACAAAGGGATCAAAGAAGTGTCCATTAATAGTCTACCCAGAGAAAACAGAATTCATGTATTTAATCAAGAATGTGACAGTTTCTCTCTAAATGGCAAGCTTTTGAAATTAGAGGATGAGCTCATATACCTCAGTAACAATATCTCATCTCGTAAAAACGATGTCAATTTTTGCATGGATTAAGCATAGACTGAGTACTGCCGACATGCTGGCTACTACTGGGGAAGGAAAGACGAGCATGTGAGCGTCGTTCTTCAATGAACTCCTACACGTGGACATATCAGTGTTGGCCGACCAGCAACAAATTATTTATCAGCTTTGTGTGGATGCTGGATACCGTCTGGAAGACTTACCAAAATCAATGGCTGATAAGGATGAATATTGAGAGAGTCGATAGAAACCGTGCTGTCGGCATGCCTTTCTGATGATGAGTTAAATATTGGGAGAACAATGAACTTGTTTTACACACTGAAAGAGGCTCTGTGACACAACTCTTGCTGTTTTGCAACAGGTATATATACATATATATATATATATATGCAACTGGTACACACACACACACACACACACACACACACACACACACACACACACACACACACACACACACACACATATATATATATATATATGTGTGTGTGTGTATTTAATAGCCTTAAGCTAGCGAAAGTGTGTTATAACCCTAGTTGGCGACTGATGAGGACAGAGTATCGCACGTGCTTTCACACGTTGTATGATGAAAAAAATATATATGTATTTAACTGTATAGCAACTGGTATACATTCATATATATATATATATATATATATATGTAATAAAAATAGATCCTTATGAGAATAGTTTGCAAGAAAATGGAGGGTCTATGCTACTTTACCGGAGCAAGTATAACATCACCTAAATATCAAATTATGAATGCTAGAAATTTGTTTATTTAAGTTTTATTCAATGTGCACAATCATAGGACGAAAAAGTGGCCAACGAATCGTATTCATCGTGGGGTGTAATATATATATATATATATATATATATATATATATATATATATATATATATATCAAGGATTATCATTTCTAAATTTGTCATCTTTTAAACAAAAACTATATAAATATTGTCATCCACGGACAGACTGTTTCGTTGTATCACAACTCATCTGTGTTGCTAGACACGCAGAATGCTGGGATCGAAACCTGCCCAAATTTACATTAGACTAAGCATCATACTGCTCAGCCAACAGTCGACATACCTCAGCTTGGGAATAATAAAGCATTATGTAGTAGCTTTCGCATGTTTACATTTTGCCTTACTGGATACCAGAGTGCTCAATTCTTACGAAGAGCTATGCATTGCGCGAGTGCCAGCCGTTAAATCCTTCGCCAAAGTGCTCAACCCCTCCTATATATGTATATATATATTAGCGTTGACAGAGTCATCGTCCCTATCTTAACTTATACATATATACACACTTCAAAATGTTGGCAACCACATTGATTTTTTTCTCTAAACTTAAAAAATAAATAAAGTTTTATGTAGCCCAGTTGGCTGAGGCTGAGGCTAAAGATTACACCGACCGTATCTATGCAGATGGGCAAACCCCCAGTAACGAATATCCTGGATATGACACTGAACAATCTGATAGGGTAGCTCCGGTTCTGGAGCTTTGGGAAATTTGGAATTCTCATTTATTGCCATTGCTCCCAGGTCCACTCTGACCCTTAGTGGTTGTACCAGATAGGATCCTATCTATGGATCTCATAGAACTGTTTGATATATAAATTGTGAGCAAAAAATGATTAAAGCTAAAATGAATTGATAGAAATTGAACTCTGTGTAAACAAACTACTATATTATTGTATTGTAAGTTTTATATAGCAATACTTGGAACCAGTTAACTTAATGCTGTCCTATGAGTAATGAGAAATTATTAGCGTTAAATACCAATACTCAAAACTCACCAACTGCGTGAGTGAATAGAATTATTGGTATTACATAACAATACTTGTAATCATTTGACTGTGTACAGATGAATGAATAGTGTACAATAGAATAATTAGTGTTAAATAGTAATACACGTAACCACTTTACTGTCTGAAAAAAAAAAGGTTAATATTGAATAAAATTATTAATGTTAGATAGCAATAATAGAAAACATTTCAAGGTGTAGAAACAATAACAATACTAGTTTACAAATAAATTATTTTTAACTCATTTAATAATAAAATTACCACTAAACTATTTACTTACACACACACACACACACACACACACACACACACACATATATATATATATATGCTAACAAATGACTGATGTTAGATTTTCACTGTTATATAGCAATACTTAAAACCATTCTACTTTGTGCGAACAAATGGTTAATAGTAAATAGAGTCATACGTATTGAATAGAAATATTTGAAATGTGCGTCAAAAAAGAGCTCAGTTTCGTTTTAAAATCTTATCAACAAAATTCGCTTACACATCATTAATATTTAGTATATATATATATATATATATATATATATAAATATATATATATAATATTTGGCATTAAATAAGCTACAATTGTTGATATGCCATATAACCAAAACAAACCATACAAATATTTCATGTCTTTAAAGAAACAAGTTTTTTTTTCTTTTTTCATCCAATTATGCAAAAATCTTTATCAAAATCAATATACAATGATTATATTTTGAATAAAAGCAATTTAGCATTATTTTCAGCAAAGAGTCCACCTCGAGTATTTATTACTGCAGAGCAAATTTTTACCATATTTTCTTGTAATTTGTGAAAATTTGTTCCTGGAATTGATTCCCAAAGAGTACGAAGATTTTGGCTTAAATGTGGCACCAGGCCGTATGAATGGGTCACCGAATGAGACTCAAACTCACTCGTCTAGTTTTGTTAGTGTAGCTTGCTAACCATTACACTACCCGAATCCCAAACAGCGTGTAAATGTGTAAACAACTCTTGCTTATTCTAAGGCAGTTCACTTCAAAGTTTACGATCAACTGCAAAATTACCATTTATTATGAACTCAGAGTTGGCCCAAACATTTATTCGATAATATGTATAAATATATATATAAGAAATAATTCAATAAATAACCCTTAGGGTAAGAATACTTACATATTATTTTTAGTTCTAGGTTAGACGATTTTGTCCATGCCGTATCATTTATTTTTGCTTGACACATGATACCTCCATACTCTCTTTTCAAATCTAATTCCAGAGTTGATATAGTTTGAAATTTTTTCTGATCCTTCTTTATTTCATTCTTTATAGAATCCAGAATCCGTATTTTTGATCCATTCTGATACGTAAGAAACCACCATATGATTGCAGCTGGCTTTGTTTTTCCAGAGTCGCAGATAAAGTTTCTTCGTTGGCCTTCCAGAAGTAGGTTTTTGTCCGAATCCTTAATTGTGACATTTCGAACCGGAACTGAAATAGAGTTATATTTTGCCAGGTTATAACCGGAAACGATTGCGTTATAAGTTACTGTGGAAGCTATGATACCGAAGACATTAGGTTGTCATCTTACATTTGTCATATTTGGAGACCTTAACTCTCACTAACATAAAGAGAGAGAGAGAGAGAGAGAGAGAGAGAGAGAGAGAGAGAGAGAGAGAGGTCACATTTTAGACCACTGGCTTTGGAGGAAATGTAGAATGTTGTCATATTTCCTCTTGCAGATTATATGCGAGAACAATTTTCGACGAACTAACAACATATTTTATTGCCTGTGAAAACTTCATAGCATGAATACAAGAATGACAATCAGATACAAAAATGTTCATACAGAATATTTGTTGAGAAATAACCTAACTGTTGAAAAGTCTTTAGCGTATGTACGTATAAGAGAATTAGATGTTTTTGATAAGATATATATGATTTAGAAATGTATTGTTCTATGCTGTCGTGTTCAATGCCACATGAGGTTGCTGAGAAGAAAAAGATCGCACCGAGTGTCATGCCCGGGCCAAGACGCCCAAATACGTAGGTGCTGGTTCAATGCTACAAGGAAAAAAGGCTAGGCATCCCACGCGTTCGCTTTATAAATTACTTTGATCACACCGCCTTGCAACCATTAGCTGAACTCTTTGGCTAACAAGGGAGGTAATGATCTTATCAAAAACTGCAAAGGAATGTTTATTTCCTCTCGCCTCAAGTTCACTTTCAGCACACAGGTGACAGTTTAAAATGTGGGAGGTGTTTCTGCTACAACCAGTAGTTATGGGTAATATGTTTTTGTTTTCTTTCAACTTTATTTAAGTTGAATTAAATAGATAAAAGTAAATACTTACCATTAACGTTGATGTCAAAAAAATAAAGTTTATTTCCGTTCCGGCAAGCAATTGTTTTTTTATCGTCTGAGTCAAGACGAATAGGGTTTATATGAAGCCTCATAGCATTTTGGGTGCAAGAAAATTTTATTCTAGAAGAAAATGAATTTGAAGGCTGAGCAGAGTTCTCACATGTCCCGGAATTAAAGAATCCAATATAACGTTCTTCATCATCGTACCAAGCCATTTCTTGTGAGTTTGTTCTATCACATACCAGTGTATATTGCTCTTCATCCAATGCAAAAATAGGATTGTTTTCAGAACGAAAATGTTTGCTATAAACTACGGAATAACGAGAAAAAAGAAAAAGGAAAAAAGAACAATTTTTTAAGTATCTGAACATTTAAAATCAATTTGTTACGGGGGTAACGTATATAGTAAATTAGCATGACGAGTTATTGTAAGGAAATGCAATTTAATACAGGGTGATTAAAAGAAAACGTTGACATCATGATGGGAGCACATTTATGATATAATTTTTAACAGTCTTCGCTTGTTCACCATCCCTGTCAATACATTCTTGGAAATAAAATTACGATAGCAAAATGCTGACTGCTGAATGTTTCCAATTGCATTACAGATGTAATTTCTCTGGATGATATATATATATATATATATATATATATATATATATATATATATATATATATATATATTATAACAGTGTATAGTTGTCACTATCTTACTTGGTGAGTTTGTGGCAGACCAAATGTGGTATAATTTGGAGAGTGCTCAATATATGTCATAGAGCTACTATATAGTAATTATAAAAAATACATATATATCAGTTTTTATATACATTTAATAATATGGAAGCTCATCTGCGACACAGGATTTCATATCGTTTTATTACGACAATCATCAGACAGAATAAGACGGCATGAAACCTCTCGTCGCAGATAAGAATTCATGTTACTAAATATACATAAAACTAATATATATTATATTATATTATATTATATTATATTATATTATATTATATACATATACGTATATTAATTGTCATACCTCGACCACTCTTGGAGAATTATATGAAACCGCTCATATGTTCTCAATTTGAATAATTCTAAACTAATCGTCCCTGAACATTTATTTTATAGATATATATATAATTCGGTGCACGAGTCCCTTTATCAGAAAAGAAGAACTGATATATCAAGGGTACTATCAGAAGACAATTCCCATAATATGTTGACAGGGATGATAAACAAGAAGAGACCTTAAAATAATAGCATCATAAAAGAACTACGACAGAAATGTTAAGCTTTTTATAAAGCACCCTATATTGTAGCCGAGGAGTTTTCCGGGTAATTGTGATGAAAGCTTAATACTGAAATGAATTATAAATGAAATATTCAAACAGAACACAAATAACAGGATTTTGACTTGAACAGATAACCAAATATTTTTTGTGCACGTATTAATCTTACTTGTGTACCGTTTACATATATATTTTTAGTATTTTTCTATTTTTATTAATCTTATTTGTGGATCAGTCCATAATTTCTTTGAAGATGAAACTTTATCATTCATTAAATTCAAAACGGATATTTTGGTTCAACAATTGGTATAACAGCAAATATGTTTGGTCTTTTCTCGCTGAATACTAGATTTTTATTCTCTCGGCAAGAGATAACTGGTCCCAGATCCACTAGAGACAATTACAGATTGATATGTTGATAGTATTAACAGTGATGTTTCTAGGATATATTCTAGATCGTCTATTGTCTTATTGTTGGTCATGATTTGTTCGATGATTCCTAGTTGTTGGTTGGTTAGTTTCTTTGTTTAATAGCATATCAAGCTTAATGGGTTATTTGATGCCAAAGGCATTCTTGGAGGAAGATTGTAATGGTACTGTGTAACTTATATTTGGTGGGATAAGGTAGTTTATATTTTTCCCAATGATCTTTGTCCAAAAGTGAACATACTAACGCCACTAGAGTTTGAACTCACTTACTACGATGTCACAGTCGACCACGTTAACGACGATGCCACGGAGACTCCCTCAATGGAGTCATGTCACGTTCTTTCGGTCTTCTTAGGAGAAATGAGGTTTACAATTAATCAACAAAGAACGAACGGCATGATTTAGTTCTAGACATACAATAAATAATTATCACCCTTAGTAAATTTGGAAGTCTGGTAGGGAGCCCCGTCCAGGATCACATGTCAGTTCCAAAACATATTCATTTCACTTTTGACCTTTAACCAGTAGAGACACTGTTCCTGACCCTGCCACAGAAAGGTAAACCCCATGGCCATTTTACTTTTTGTGATCAAGTAAACCTTTTTCTAATTTGTATCTCTTTTTTATACTGCTTGTTCGTGGAACAATAGGAATATAGATTTATCTATTGGAACACATTCATATGTTCTTTCTTTTAATACTACTGGTGTGTATACTGACTGGTATAATGGTTAGAGTGTTCGCCAATGGTCCGAGAGACCTGGGTTCAATCCCAGGTTGAGTCATACCAAAGACTCAAAAAATGTTACTTGATGTATCCTTGCTTAACACTCAGAATAATAAGGTACGGATCAAGGGTACTGTTACATATTGACCCTCGACTGAGCCATCAATCAAGAGATGCACCTATGTGGGTTGGCAGAGGAACAGCGGAAACAGGTGTATCCGGTCGAAAATATCGGAATATTACCTTGACCTGTGGACGTGGTTTAATTCGGGGCAGATGCGTACGCCCACAGAAAGTAGGTGGATGTCAAACAATTATATAACTAGGTGCCACAGACAGCTTGAGTCAGTTGGAGTTCCAGTTCCAGTTCCAGCTGGAGATAAGATGCTGGGGTGAGAACCAGAGGAACTTTGGGTCAACATGTGACAGTCTGTCTCCGTCTCCAACTCACCTCTTACACACAAGAAACATCATCCCTGTTGAATAAAGTGTGAGAGGTATATTTTTATAAAGAAGTGTGTTCGTTTCGTTCGTTGAAGTCGTCATTATGTTTCTGCTTACATCAGTATGTATATGAGTATACAACAGTACGTGGAGCAATCTAGCGAAAGGAGTAACACCCGCTCCTACACCTTGGTGTTGTAGCAATTAAAAAGAGAGTCTTCGGGTCGTCCTTGACAACAGTCAGCAAATTTATGTATATTGTATCTATTATAAATAATATTTAACAATGTACCAAAGAAACTTTAACAAAGCACTTTGAGAAAAAGCTGGATGGGAACTACACAAGAATGCTGAGTACTGTTTTGAATAAAAACCGGGAGTAGAACCCTATAAAATAGTTGCTGTATGACCACTTGATTCCAATCTCACAAATCATACAACACACACAAGACATGGTAGACACTTCTGAAGAAGCGTAACCGATGTACATGCAAACTTAAAGAAATGTTAAGAGGTAAAATTTGCAACATAAGGAAATTTTAAGAGATAAAATCTGCAGTTTTAAGAAAATTTAATGGATATAATTTCAATATAAAGGAATTTGAGAGGATAAAATTTGATATGAAGTGACACTAATGCCAAGTTTACTGCTATATGGATGCACTACTTGGCCACCAACAAAACGGCTGAAAAAGAAGCTAGACGGTAATTACAGAAGACTGTTGCGAGCAATATTGAACAAGTCCTGTCGGCAACATCCCACAAGGCACCAACTATACGGCCACCTGCCTCCCGTCACGAAAACTATACAAGTGAGACAAACCAGACACGCAGGACACTGCTGGAGAAGCAAGGACGAACTCATCAGTGATGTACTCCTATTGACCTCCGCATATGGCAAAGCAAAAAGGACGACCAGCTCGAACATACATACAACAGCTATGTGAGGATACGGGATGTAGCCCCGAAGACCTGCCAGAAGCGATGAAGGATAGAGAGAAGTGGCGAGAGAGGGTCAGGGATATCCTTGCTGGCGGCACGACATGATGATGATGATGATTAAACGGTAAGTTGAAACTGTATGTTTAAACAGTAAGTTCCGCAGCTTTCTTGATCGGATATACTGATTCGAAAAGCTAACACAGACAATAAAGTTTTTAAAAGGAATTTAGTACAAAAGAAACAAGAAAGAAAGGGATAGAAAAAATAAAGTATTGCAAATTCTAGTGCAGTTTGCTGGAACTTATCTGAGAGAGTGTCCGGGGCAAAAAAGATCTTTGAATTTGAGTATTTTTCTTTTCTTTTTTTGCCTTTTGTTTTGTAGACATGTTTCAGAGATCATGGAATTTGAGTATTTTTCTTTTAAAAGAAAAGAAAAATCCTTTTTTTTTTTTGTTTTGTAGAAATGTTCCAGAGTTCATTTAATTGTAAGTCATCTTGAGCGTTCTTTTCAGCAGAATTCTCGGTTGAGTTTTCTTTCAGTTGTTTAACTGGGTCGGATTTGTGTAGTCGACTTTCGTTTAATTTTACTTATATTTCTTGGTAAGCTCCATTCAAGAAGGGAGTGACGAAACCCATCTGCTGGCTAATTTTTCCTGTCTACAGTTCGGTCCCCGAATTCGTACAAAGGGTATATACTTCTTTAATAGTAGTTCTCGACAAAAAGAGGAAGTAGCTTTTTGATGCCGCACTGTCTGGGATTACTTCTCCCTTCTCCACTCAGGCCAAATCAAGTGCCGTACGTGTTCAACTTGATTTTTTTTCTTAGAAATAGATTTTTATAGACTAGAGAACTGAACTAAAAGCAATGGTCGATAGGGATGGACAGAGAGAGAGAGAGAGAGAGAGAGAGAGAGAGAGAGAGAGAGTCAAGGAAATCCGTCCTATCAGCTTGACTGGAGGATGATGATGTCTTGGCTGTCAAATACGCAGGCTGGATCACTGCAAAGGGTTAAGACCCCTTCTCTATCGAGTATCCTAGTTACTACACTAAAGTAGCTAATGGTTTGGCTTCTGTCCGGGAGCTTTGGGGAATGTAGACCACCCCTTCATTGTCATTACTTCCAAGTACACTCTGACCCCGAACGTTAGCACTTGTTAGGCTCTTGGCTATGGGTCAAATAGAACTGTTTAACAATTTAACTGTGTGCAAACAAATGATTGATGTTGAATTGAATTGTTAGTATTGAATAAGAATACTTGAAACCATCTAACTGTGTTTAAGAAGGAAGTGCCCGTGGTGTACTGGTTATCGTCGTAGGAAATGAACACGGTGACACGAGTTCAAATCCTGGACGAGACTGATTGCATTTCACATAGCACTAATACCCTTGGGAAAGGTATGAATCCAATTATTCTCCCTCCAGCTATGGGTAAATAGTAGGGCAGACTAGGTTCTTCAGCCTTGTTAAGGCAACTAGTCTAGGAAAAGGAAAACTCTGAATTCAAACCTGTTAAACTCCGCTTAAAAAGATTGACCTTGTGTCATATCCTGCCCGAGCGGAGGGGTTGGGTAAATATGCTGTGTAAAGAAGTTATCTACAATCTATGCGTTTACAGATCGAATATTTAATATACATAAACAGGATTTTGCATTGAATAACCTCCAAGGGTTGATATGCCATAAAACCCAACCAACAAACCAATCAAACATGATGATGATGATGATGATGAGAATTCTTAAAAATTTAAATAATATTATATTTTTATCTTTCAGCAGAATTGCAAATACTAACCACCGACAAACATGTCAATAAAAGAATCACGATGCCCACATGAAATTCTTGATGTGTCACTGGTTTTTAAATTCTTAATTGTTGTAAAAGACAACTGTTTTGTATAATCACACGTGGCGAAAATTCTATCTTGAAAACCATCTTCGGTATGACAGTTTGGATTTTTGCACTGATAACATGACGCTACAATTGTCTCTCCTAATCGCCACGTTGATTGGCTGTCATTGCATCGAACACTCTCTGATTGTCCAACATGGCGAAGTATAAAAGTGGCATGGATAACTGAAATAAATATTTCAAAAATCAAATTAAGATATCATTTTTTCTTATTTTTTTAAGTTGGGAACTCAATATTCGTAAAAAAAAAAAAAATACACCCTTAAAGCATATAAAAAAGTTAATTAAAGAAGGGAACAGGGTTTCCTACTTTTCTCTAAAAACTACACATTCGAGAAAGTGCGAATTAAGAAGAAACTTGGATCTTTTTCTTAGATTCTTCTACGCCTAAACATTCAAGAAACAGTCAGTAAAAAGATTTGATAAAAGAAAAAGCGTGAATCATTAACCAGATAGGGCCCAATCTATGGGTTAAATAGAACTAAACTGCTTATGCTAGACTGATTTATCGGAATTGTTTGAATTTGAACTGTTTGACTAAAATGAACAGCTTGTAATAGAAATGTCTTTGAAAATTAAACTCTGTACTTACATTTAAATTGCGTGCATATGCTAAACTGAATTGTTTGGAATGGAACTGTTGTTGTATGCTAAATTGAATTGTTTGAAATGGAACTGTTTTTGACATTGAAACTGTACTTATGCCAAACTGAATCGTTTAATATAGAACTGTTTTGACATTTAACTGAGTGTAAATTTTTTTTATACATATATATAAACTGAATGGGTTAAATTAGAACTGTTTGACTAAACTGAATAGCATGAAATAGAAATGTTTTGACAATTAAACTGTGTACTCATGCTAAACAGAATTGTTTGAAATAGAGCAGATTATTTGTATAAAAATGAATTTGGCATTAAATAAACTACAAAGGTTGATAAGCCATAAAACCCAAACTGACCTCCCTCCATGCTGGGATGCAACACATGGTAGTGTTGGAGTTTGTAAATTCGACAGTTAATGTCTACTCGAATATGATTGGCTGTTTTAAAATTGTACCATTTCCCCCTGCCCCAACTGGTATTTAAGTGAAACCCTCCAAGGGGTTTCCCTCTTTTTTCTGGTTTATCCCATGCTTGAGCCGAAGGTACTGGCTAGCTCTTTCTTTTCCTTATTGTTTCTTGTTGAAATAATAACCCTAGTGCAGGCTATATGTGGCTTTGGTATGCTGTCCTCTTCAAAGGAAAGTTGAGTCTAAGGTCTGGAGGCGGAATTTTTGGACTTTTTGCCGACAAAAGAAGCTGATGGCTCGGTCAATAAATTCGGTAAATGCCTCCGTGGATCCAACAGAAGAAAATTCGAGTTGAAACAGTAAGATATTCATCTCAAGAAAGAGGGAGCGATTGTCTATACGAGGTACACTTAAAGAAATTGTTAACTTCGTTTTCAACGAGTCTACAGAGGAAACTAGGAGAACACGGTTGTCCAGGTTGATTCTACACAAGAAGGAAACGCTGAGATGAAGAATAAACCCTAAAAATCGATTTAAAAAACTTTGACGTAAAACACCAAAGAAAGGTATTTTATCATTAACAAAAGTTAAACTGACAGTTGATAGTTGACGACATTGCTTTGAGCAAGTCAGTCGTTGTATGTTTTTATACCCTCTTTTTTTTTTAGTAATAATATTGTCGTTACTTGGATGTATGTCATTTTTGTTACCTTAAATTCAAGGTTTTCGACAAGCATAGAGTAAAATATGCAAAGCCACATATTGTAAAGTTTATTTCTCTTGAAATAAATTACTTTGAGGGAATTGGTTGTTTTTGTTTATAAGAAATATGGACGCGCTTCTCTTTCAGGTAACAAAAGTTAGCTTCCCTCTCTCTTTTTACATCATTAATTTTTTATATGCTTCTCTTCACCTTCGACAAGCCTGACAGTTACTACTTGGGCTGGGCAGAGATAAGGTCTGCTGGGTAATTTGGGTAGACTTGTACTTTATAGCGACAAACATTTGGATAATTTTGTTAACTTTTCGTATATTAGTTGTTGTAATTTAAGACCTAAAACCTAGCATATTCATTGAATTGAGCACATTTCTCATAAATAGTATAGTGGGAAGTCATACACGAATCGAGATTAATGCGTGGGTATTTCAAAAAAATGCTTAGTCCTTATGGCATTCCTCCTGTTGGGGTACTGTTACATTTTTCCGAACAAAGAAAATGTGTAAACAAAACTGAAAAGAGGATGACTCGTGGTGTTAAAAAAAACAGATTTATTTACCCGCAGAGAGAGACATGCGTCTATTGGACTGGAAAAGAAACTATTTTAACTTTGTGATCACCCGTCAAACGTACTTCCATGTATGCCATAGACGTTTTTCAAGTATATCCTTTCTATCTCACCCGTGTATCCGTACTTCCGATCTCTCCAAATCCCACAATGCACTGTCTACGGGAGGGCATTCCCTTTCTATACCTCAGGGGAATAACTTTGATATTTATTTCGTTAGGTCTGATCCCTGAAAATAGTTTTTAAAAATGTCCATATGTTTTTTAATGGGGGGGGGTCTTCTCACCAGAGGATTCATTCAGCGTATTTTAACACCCATCGACAAATGTAAATGTATAATAGTGAAAGATTACCATATGACCATTAAAAATGCGGGAGGTATTGAAGAAACTTGGGATCATGAAGGGATGAGTATGACTTGGGATTCTGAGATTAATTTCACCCTAAAAGCATAATAACAACGTTTCAAACGCTAAATCAAACCCACGTAAAAATATGATTTTGTCCTTTTAACTTACCAGAAATATTCCAACTCGACCAAACGGAAAAGATTACAACCAGCCAGATCTTCATTATCTGAAAAAAATAATCATAATATTTTGACTAGTCCATTCTACAGCCTTCTTCAGTCTTTTCTGGCGTTTGAGCCGGATAAAGTCTATTGATTTAATGAAAGAAAACGGTTTCAAGCTGGCAAAAGAAAGAAGCAGAAGATACCCCACACAATTACGGACGCGGACTACGCCGATGTCATGGGGCTTCTGGCAAATACACCCGCCCAAGCCGAATCCCTGCTACATAGTCTGGAACGAGCAGCTGTTTGCATAAGCCTCCATATCAACGAAGACTAGACGAAATACATGTGCTTTAATCAAAAATTTAAAAAGAAATAAAACGCAGTTTTTTTCCCAGCAGCGGTCGTGTCGATATTGCTATATGAATGCACTACATGGAAGCTAACAAAACGTATGGAGAGAAGGCTTGACAGCAATTACACAAGAATGCTGCGAGCAATATGGAAAAAGTCCTGGAGGCAACACCCCACAAAACAGCAGCTGAACATCCACCTACCACCCATCATGAAAACTATCAAAGTTAGACGAACCATGCATGCTGGACACTGCTGGAGAAGTAAGGATGAGCTCATAAGCGATATACTCCGGTGGACCCCTTCACATAGACGAGCAAAGGCAGGACAACTAGCTTGAACCTATATACAACAGCTCTGTGCCGATACAGGATATAGCCTTTAAGCCCTCCCGGGAGCGATGGTCAACAGAAACAGGTGGCGAGAGACGGTCAGGGAGATCCGTGCTAGCAGTGCGACATGATGATGATGATGGTGCCAGAGAGCTTCCCCTTTCCCCAGTTTATCGCTTGGTCAATGGTTTCCCAACTAAGTTTATCGCTTAGCGCTTGAAGCGACTCTAAAGAGGAAGGCTGAGGAGATGAAGCATTGATTAAATCGATCGAAACGTTGTGGATAATAACAAAAAGAATGACTAATCACAAAATTGCTAAAATTACAATCGTGCAGGCAAATGATATTAAAAGTTACACAATCCGTCAGTGAGAATCACATTTCCCGCGATGCATTTGTTAATGGCATATTAATTTTTGAGGATTGTTTTATGCCAGAGCCATTCTTGTAGAACAACACTTGCACTATATAACCCATTGTTGGCAGATAAGGAGAGGTAAGGTTTCGAAACCTTTTTTCCCTCTGGGGTTACATCACTGGAAGCTATGGGAAGCAGCATTGTAAATGTGACGTAAGGCGGATGTATTCAAAGTTGGGTCAAAAGTGAGCTTCAGCAGATGCTGTATTGAAGAATCTCACAGGTTAACAGCCAGGATCAAATAATTCAGTCAGGAAACTACTGCTACTCAGCCATAAGGGTGGCGTCTATTGATGAAGAAAAGAAAAAAATAACAGCCAATGAAAGATTACCAAAACTCTAATTCAAACCGTATATGCAAACCGCATTACTTTTCACGCGGTAAAAAAAGGGGCGCATTCTGCTGAGGTTGGAGCTCGGGCCCCAGGGTTCGAAAAATCACCTACAGAACTCAAACTCAAACCTAAACCAAAATTAACTTAATGCAAAAACGCAGTTCACATAGCAATATCTAATGTTCGGACTTATAGAGATATCATATGCGTGCAAGAACATAGATACTACCTTAGCGAACTAGAAATAAATACTGTCATAGGAGGGATAGGTTTGCTTCTCAGTCCTCGTGCCTTAAAATCCCTTAACAGCAAAGAGAAAATCCAACCGACAATGAGGAGTGTTTCATTTAATGTAAACCTCTGCACAACAATCACCTCTTGCTACAGTCTCACCAATGCCAGTGATGAAATGGAAATGATCACCTTCAACAAGCTATCTTCTCTTGTTCGGCACATTCCCGAACACAACGTTCTAATCATCGGTGGAGACATGAACGCTCAAATAAGCAAAGATTAAAATAACAAATTCTGCTTGCACAACTCGTCAAAAACAGAAATGGGGAATACCTAACAGACTTCTCACTCAAAAACAGACTAACATGCCTTATTACTAAGTTCCAAAAAAAAAGGAGGAAAAACTATGGATTTACACTAGCCAAATAATGCTTCAGCACATCTAGGTTATATATTCATAAATAAGAAGTGGATAAATAGGGCTCTGAACTGTGAGGCATACCCTTCTTTTGAAGGAGTATATATTGACCACAGAATCGTCACAGTAAAGATACGCCTGAATTTTAACGCAGAAATAAGAAACAGTCAAAACCAAAATGGTGAACAAGGAAAATTTACCAAGTATCCCAGCTTTATTTTTATGTGGGACAGCTAAGCGAGAGATAATCAGTGGAACTAGAAAGAGTGGCTCTTACGCGAGACTCTGGGAGTTGGTATGCCAGATATTGTTCATGATCCAATCGTTAGTCGAGAAAAAGAATCTTATTTCTTCCTCTGCACATCAAGCTAGGCCTGATGAAACAGTTTGTCAGATCATTAAATACTGACGGTAAATCCTTCCAGCACAGTCATTCGATAAGATCAAAGCAGGTGTATTTGATGGACCATAAATTCGTGCACTTGTACGTGATCAAGACCGCCAGGAAGATGAATGATAAAGAAAAAAGAGCTTGGTTTTCATTTGTATCGGTAATGGAAAACTTTCCTAGTAATAAAAAGGCCATCAGCAATGGAACCCTTGTAACAAATTTATTGTCAGCTTTTCATGACCTAGAATGCAACATTAGTATCAAAGTCTATTTTCTGTCCGGTCATCTTGATAGATTTCCAGGAAACTTAGGAGCAGTAAGTGACAAGTAAGGAGACGGGTTCCATCAGGACCTCAAGACCATGGAGGAGCACTATCAAGGGAGATGGGACAAATATATGATTGTGAAAATACCCACTGGCTAATCGTCTAGTGAGGACTACCGCTGGGAAATCTTACACCCGGCCGAGTGGACATTCACATATCGAACAAAAAAATAAGAACAATTTTAGCACTGTGTGTGTGAATATCTGGCAATCGCAAAAAACTTTGCAAAAATCCTAACAGCAACCAAAAATGCTGACTCATCGCTAGTCATTGTCTTAAGCGCTCGATGTCCAGACTCTGATTTACCTTCGTCTTCACTGCTCTGTCCGAGACCCTTCTCTGACTGAGTCACCTCATCTAACCGCCTTCTGACTGACTTCTCTAGCCAATGTACCAGCTCTCACTGGTCATCGTCTTCACTATTCAAAGACTCCTCTCTCACTGGTCATTGTCTTCACTAAACTTGTGCTGCCTTCAGCCTGATTTCTCTGGCAATCGTGCCAACTCTGACGGACCAACTCTCTTGATCTTTTAATCCCCCACTTCCGATCTCGAGTCTTCACACTGGTTCACGCGGGCATAGCTCCTTGTCTATTCTCGCGCCAAGACTACCCAACGCGTAATCTAGACAAATAAGCTTCCCAGACAATTTAGCGCCTAGATATTGAAGACAAATTTCTCGGTTTGGAAATCTATCCAAAATCACACACACACACACACACACACACACATATATATATATATATATGTGTGTGTGTGTGTGTGTGTATGCATGAATGCTCACTATTGTGTAACACTCCTCCCTTCCTTACCCTTTTCATTTATTCACAAATAAAATAAAATTTAAAGAATAAAATTAAATAAAAATAAAAATAAAATAGAATTTAAAATATATATATTATATAATATATAAGATAAAATAAAAATAAAAAATAAAAATAAAGATGAAAAAACACTGACATAACTGTCACCATGCAATTTTTTACAACTACAAATTCACTTACCTAGGAAGCAGCATAGCATCAACCGAAAAGGACATCGACACGAGGTTAATGGACAGCTATCAAAACGCTAGGCTATCGATTATATGGAAATCAGACCTAACCGATAAAATGAAACGCAGTTTCTTCCAGGCAGCGGTCACATCGATACTGCTATATGGGTGCACTACATGGACTCTAACAAAACGGCTGGAGAAGAAGCTAGACGGCAATTACACAAGAATGCTGCGAGCAATCTTGAACAAGTCCTGGCGGCAATACCCCACAAGACACCAACTGTACGGCCACCTGTCTCCTATCACGAAAACTATTCAAGTTAGACGAACCAGACATGCAGGACACTGCTGGAGAAGCAGGGACGAACTCATAAGAGATGTACTCTTATAGACCCCCATTCATGGCCGTGCAAAAGTGGGACGACCGGCACGAACATACATTCAGCAGCTATTTGAGGATACGGGATGTTGTCCTGAAGATCTGCCTAGGGCGATGAACGATAGGGAGGAGTGGCGAGAGAGGGTCAGGAATATCCGTGCTACCAGTGCGACATGATGATGATGATGATACAAACAGCAATGTGCTGGGATGGCATATTCCTTCACTCCCCGAAATCCCACCCGGGGGTGGGCTTTTGACTATTCCTAACCGATCAATCCAGAAAGACTCGCCTTCAACATCTCTTTTTGCAAGTCGGGAGTATTATAGTCTCTGCAGTTAGCCAAATGCTGCGTCAAGACTTTGCACACTCAGATGCCTCGACATATCTGACCATCATCACCTTGTTTCTACATTTCATCCCCGAAGACATTTAAACACCTCTTTTAATTTACCCCACAATCAATCTGGAAGTACTTTAAACTAACTTCCATAATTTTAACCCTTCCCAACAATCAATCCAGACGGACTTTAAACCACTTTCCATATTTTGTATAAATAACCAATCAAAGAAGACTTAACAGCTGCCACTACCAACTCACTGCAATTGTGAGCATCAATACCTCACCAGTTGTTTATGTGTTGCATAAAGAGATACCATCTTAGAGGGTGTCAGTATATGTGGGCCCTGGTCCCTCATTTCAACACTGAGACAGTTGATCCAGGAACACTTTCCGTCCATCTCCAGCATCCCGCTGTCTATCTCCATGGATTTTTAAAAGAAATAATTCACACATATCTATCAAAATAAACAATTGACACTGTGTTTCCCAGATCAGCTCGCCACGAGCAACCAAGAGGCGGAGTAATCAGACCCCACGTCCACACTCAGGAATCGACCTCCCAACCCTACATTGACGGTTTCTTCAAAACTTGGTGTGGTTAAAGGTAAACCAAGGTCTGGATTATTGTGGTTAAGTGTGTTCAAAGGTCTAAGTTTTCGCAAGCTTCCAGCTTATAAAAATTTATTTCTAAGAAAAAAATCAAGCTGACTTCGGGCGGCACTTGATTTGGCCTGAGTGGAAAAGGGAGAAGTAATCCAAGACATTACGGCACCAACTCTCAGTACGAATTCGGGGACCGAACAGCAGACAGGAAAAACTTAAGCCAGCAGAGAGGTGTCGTCATTCGCTTCTTGAATGGAACTTCCCAAGAAATAAAAGTAAAATTAAACGAAAGTCGACTACTGAAATTCTACCAAGTTAAACGACTGAAAGAAAATTCAACCGAGAATTCTGCCGAGAAGAACTTTAAAGAAGAATCGCAATTAAATGAACTCTGGAACGTTTCGACAAAACAAAACAAAACAAAAAAAAAGAAAAGAAAAATACTCAAATTCAAAAAACTTTGTTTCCTAGACACTCTCTCTGATAAGTTCCAGAAAATTGCACTAGAATTTGCAACACTTTATCTTTTCTCTCTCTTTCTTTCCTGTTTCTTTGTATAAAATTCATTTTTAAAAACTTTATTGTCTGTCTTATCTTTACGAATCAGTATCCGAACTAGAAAGCTGCAGAACTTACTGTTTAAACTTATCGTTTGAACTTACCGTTTAATATTGCACACTGAAGCCCCATAAAAACATTACCCAATTAAATACTAAACTTGGCTTTAGTGTCACTCACTTCATATCAAATTTTATTCCCTCTAAAGTTTCTTTATATTGCAAATTTCATTTAATTCCCTTTATAGCGGTTGTTGAGGGAATTAGTTATTTTCGCAAACACTATAGATTTTATGGCAACTGGAAATGAATTACGAGACTATTCTTTAGTAACACCACATACACGAAAGTTCTTTATTTGCAGCTTTGAGGCGGTTTGTTCTTGGTGCTGCAAGACTCGTGGTGTTTAGGCTTGTTGGATGTTTGAGACGAAATGGCTTAGCTAGATGTTGCGATGGCAGCGTGTCGTTGGACGTGTGAGGGAAGTATTCAAGGTTGTCGTGTAGTTTTGTGTGTCTGGTATTTGGGGGAGAGGCGTGCATTGTCTCCATTTATGTGGACCAGAGGTGAAATGAGAGCTAGGTGTGTCGAGAGCGAAGTGGCGCTCGGATCGACATAGTAAATTTTTGTGGTGCTTGTGGAAGGCATGCTGAACGTATCCAATTCATATTCAACTGGGATTCCTTGGTCTAAAATATTTTAGACGCAAAGAATCCATAAATTAGAAAGTTCCCTCGCTGAGTGTCCATGTTGCTGCTGCTAGGGTTAAAGCCACAGTGAGTTGTCCTCACTGGGTGGCTTGTTTAGCTAAAAAGCATCGCTAAGCAGGGGCGACCAGAGACACGTCCGTTCTGGTCGCCGTCTCAAGCCGAAGAGAGTGGTTTTTGCTGCTCACCCGTTTTGCTAGCCGGAAGTGAAGGTCCGGGCTGAATGGGATATGTCATCCTGATTGGGTGAAATTCAGTGTTGAATTAAATAGCGCGCCAAAACAAAATACGAGATTTTCCTCTTCTCTACACCTTATATCAAATTTTATTTAATTCTCTCTCAAAAATTTCCTTAATCTTTCCAATACATTGATTGCATGTTTCCCATACCCCGCGATGCCTAAGATCGAAACAGGGGCACGGTACAACCACCACCGGACCGACACAGTGGTACGAACCAAGAGAAAACATATCAATTGCAATAAAAATTACCAAAAACGAACAGAAAATCCATAAAGACCAAAGCAAAAAAAAAAAAAAAAATTACAAATGACGAGGCAATTCAAAAATGCAAAAATAAACACAAACAAAATAAAATAAATAATATCTAGAAATTTAGAAAATTTATCTGCACATAAAAAATAAATAAATAAAAGAATCAGTCAACATCAAAAACAATAAAAAAATATCATTCAAAGGAATCCTTGTGACATACCTCCACCATCTTTGCATGACTCATCCACCCTCCTTCTGTCTCCTTTTCTACTGCTCTCTTTCTCTCTCTCTCTCTCTCTCTCTCTCTCTCTGAACATTGGACGACAGAGCCAAAAATTCAAAATACTCCACGCTTTTCCTGTCCACAAGCTTAAACAAACAACTCTTAACTATTTTAATAAGTCTCTCCCAGACGCTTCCAAACCAAATAAGTCTCTCCCAGACGCTTCCAAACCAAATAAGTCTCTCCCAGACGCTTCCAAACCAACCAAAGGAATGGTAAGATGTCTAATGTTGAAAGTATTAAACTTTCCCACAAATTAATCGGACACAAAAAAATTGTTTCACTAAGTTGCAACTTGCAACAAAAGAACGCGTATTGTCAGAATAAATGTGCAAAGGTACTCTATACAGATTGAAAAACTGCACCAAAGTAAGTAGCACTGAATGGGTGGACATGTCTTTGAACAACTTTAGATGAATAGCTCTGATATTGAGGCACGTGAATAACAAAATGTACCTCTTTTTTCTTTCTCCTTCTGTCTGTATCTACAAATGGCCAGTAAAATCAATTCCCGTATGCAGGAATAGTCTCACGAAATTTGTTCTATGTTTGGGTAAATTGGTTACCTTAGGGTACTTGAAGGAAATGGCATTATACTTATTACACAATCTACAAGAAGATATGACTTCTTTAATTCTTTGTCTGCCTTTATGAACACAAAAACCGGACGATCGAAGTTTATAAAGGATAACTGCGATACCTTAATGCTTACATTTCACATGGTAGCCCACGATGATTAGCACTGTAAAACGAGAAAATCTGGGCAGTAATAAAGGAAACAAAGCATCCTGAGAGTGAAATTCAGATTTTTCTATTCTACCTCAGGAGTGAATAAGCTCTTTCTCATCCAAAAAAGAGGTTAAGTCTAGCAACTTGGAAAGGAACAACGCTACTTGAGGGGTTCAAGAGAAGCAACTTTTCCTTAGTTAAATACAAAGACTGCTCTACTTTCAATAAATGTAACCTAGCAGCTAAACTTGGATCTGAAGGAACTTTCTTCAAACTAAACACAAATCGGAGAGCATAAGTTACCACCCTCAGCAGTTTAGCTATGGATAAGGACTGTTCGAATTCAATCATTGCAGAGCTTGCAAAACCTACCGGGGAAATCATAACTGCATTGTTTAAAACTAACATGCGACTATCTGCACTCAGACAGCCCATCTCACTATACAATAAAATAACATTCCTCTCAAAAGATTATTGAGCTACGGAAAGAATATATCTTATTACGGTCATAATCATTGACCGAGTCTTCCTTAATCCCCATAGTCTCCAAATTGAATATCTTTTCAATAGTCCTTTTCACAAAGGACTCTGCAAAGCAATCTAAGGGGTTCCAACACAAAATGTATGTGGTTAACTAGGCAATCAGAACACTAAAAGATGACCCGAGAATAATTCAAACCACAAATCTGATGATCAACTCTGGATTTTCGTGCAGGTAGGAAATTCTTTATGTTGCCAAAGGGACCAAATCCCTGAGCCAATTCGAAAGTGGCACTGTCCATGAAACGAGACAGCATCATATGTGCCAGTTACTTTAACAAATTGACAACTAAAATACCGCTCACTGACAAAATGTCTTAATGAATACTTGAAAAAACAAAACAACAGCTTACAACATCTAGCCTGCATATTAAACATTGCATTACCAAGCTCCTTCACCTTATAAATGAGACCAATGTCTTTAGCCACCAGGAAAGAAATGGAACCGACACAAACTGGTCATTTCACCAACAATTTCAATTCCTGCAGACGCTTCCGAGCAGACCCCAAGAAAGTCTTCATCACAAATTCTCGGGTAGGCAATTTATTAGCTCTACAATTTATGACGTCTAGCAAAGAATCCGCTAAATAGGAGCGCTCATTACTCGAGTCGAAAGAGACAAAGGGAAAAATTCTTCTCTTCCCTCCTACACAATCAAAGCAACAGCCATAAAAAGTTCAACTCAAAAGTTTAACGACACACACACACACACATACACACACAGAAATTAAATAGATTACATATTTATCTACTGGACTTACCAGTTGATAAATATGGAGTCTATTTAATATATTTATATTCTAAATTTTTCATTAATTATTTTTTTGTGCAGAGTGATAAAAGTGGCCTCCTTATCTTTGAATGTTTCTTTTTTTTCTTTTCTTTTCTCTTTCCTTTTTTTTTTTTTTTTATTAAAAAATCGTCTCTCGCTAAAGAACATGTGAGACGAATTTTTGTTAAGGGATTTTTTTTTTGTGAGGGATCTTTTGTGTTTCACACATACGCACCGCCACACACACGTATTCAATTTTTTCTTCGGTTTATGAGTGGTGTGTTTTCCCCAACCTTTTTTTCTCTTTTCATTCTTTTCTCTTTTTTATTTTTTATTTTTATTAATATCCCTGTTTTTCTTTTTTCCTTTTTTCTCTTTATTCTTTTCCTTTTCATTTCACACACACACACACACACACATACACAAAGTCTCTTGGGTGTTGTTTTTTCTTTTCCTCTTCATGCGTAGTGCGTTTTCGTTTATCAGTCAGTCGGACCCTTGATTTTTTCTTCTTTCTTTTTCTCTTCATGTCCCTGTTTTTCGTTTTTCTTTTTTTCTTTTCTTTTCCTTTTCAGTTCAAAGACACACACACACACACACACACACACACACACACACACACACACACACACACACACAGAGTCTCCTAGGTGTTTTCCCCCTTTTTCTCTTCATGCGTGGTGTGTTTTCTTTTATCAGTCAGACTGTCCCATGATTTTTTTCTTCTTTTTTTATTTATTAATATACCTGTTTTTCTTTTTTCCTTTTTTCTTTTCTCTTCCTTTTCTTTTCACACACACACACACACACACACACACACACACACACACACACACACACACACACACACACACACACATAAAGTCTCTTGGGTGTTATTTTTTCTTTTCCTCTTCATGCGTTGTGCGTTTTCGTTTATCAATCAGTGTGTCCCTTCATTTTTTTCTTCTTTCTTTTTCTAATCATGTCTCTGTTCTTGCCTTTCTTCTTTTCCTTCAAGTACGTATGCAACGCTTCATTCTCTCCTTATTTTCCTTATTCATCCTTCCCCCTTCTTCTCTTCCCTTTCTTTTCTTTTTTTTTTTCGAGAGAAATAAATCTTCGTTTGTGTTCTTCTAGGGCTACTTTTTTCACATACACGTGTCTATATATACATTCTTTTTTTGTTTATAAGCGTCTGTTCTTCTCATCCGCAGAATGAAAACTTTTGGCCGTGGCGATTTCTCTCTCTCTCTCTCTCTCTCTCTCTCTCTCTCTCTCTCTCTAAATATATATATATATATATATACATTTATTCCGCTCAACGCCCGGACTCTGACTAACCGACGTCTTCACTGCTTTGTTTGAGACCTTACACTGACTCACACCTAACAGATTTCTGATTGACTCCTCCGGCCAACGTGCTGAAGACAAAGTCCTTGGTTCGGACATCTATCCAAAATCAAACGCACACAGACACACCGACTCACACACACACACACACACACACACACACCGACTCACACACACACACACACACACACACATATATATATATATATATATATATATATATATATATATATATATATATATATATATATATATATATATTATTGTGCCACATGATGCCAGACTACTGTTGGAACATTAAACGAGATTGCCCTGAGACAGTCCATAGATGAAAGAGCTTTTCAAGCTCAATTTCCTGCCTGATTAAAATGTAATTGAGCTCTCTACCTTCATAGCAACCAATTTCATAGCTAGCAATGAGTTTCATATCTATTCTATCCTTTATATTGATAAACATATTTCAGATTTTGTTACAAATAAAGTTAGACAATGTAACATTTTTTTTATTCACCAGTCAATTTGATGGGAGTTCAATCAAATGCTTCTGATAGACGACAATGACAGTGAGACGAAGACAAAATTTTAGTATTTTGAAGTACCTCGATTGCAAGAAAAAAAAATTGAGCATTCAGGAAAAACAAAAACAACAATATATTTGAAGTCAGTACATTAAAAGTAGATAATAACACTGGTTGATATCAATGCAGTAAAAATTTTATTGACCAGTGTTGTTACTATACCAGATCCACAGGTTATCTATCACCTGTTCTCCTGTTAGAGATGTGACCTGGTATTCTTACAAGAAACAGGACATTCAAGCGTATCTCAAGAAGAAAATACACTTTTAAATTTATTAAGTTTTAACTTAGAAAATTCAACAGTACCCATTTTTTAGGGGTTTTTTTTTGGGGGGGGGTACCTGTTTAGTTTAAAATCTTACTCGTTACTTACAAAACCTACTACCAGACTGGATTGGCTTATAACTGACTCTAATGTTTTGATGTTTAACCCCGAGTCATTTTGTAGCATTGGTCAATGCCCGATCTACGTTTCAGTTAAGTTAAATCATTTAAACTGTTCCATCTGACACTTTTTCTTTAACAGCGTTTTGTCAAAAGAATTATAATGTCGTTTAGGGATGGAGAGAGGTTTCGACTATAACCAGCTTTTCTCTCCATTTTTCCCTCCCTTATATATATATATATATATATATATATATATATATATATATATATATATATATATATATATATATATATATATATAGTTCGTACTCCAGTCGCGCTATTACGTTCACTTTCGGGCAAATACCCGTGGGAAAGGTATGAACCCCCGTATCCTCCCAGCTATGGGTTAAATAGTACCACTACTGTTCTTCTAGGAGAATGGCTTTGGCATTAAATAACCTAAAAAAGAGTTGATATGCCATTAAACAAAGAAACCATTTAAATGCAAGAGGAAAAATATCAAATATCACTTCGATTGTACAGCAGACATTCTGTGAAATATTTACAAACATGTAACAATATACAAACATGTAACAATATACAAACATGTAACACGCCTGAACAACGGTAACCATAACACTATGAACGCTGCTGAAATATAATATATAAATGTTTGATATCTCTCTGATAAATGCGTCAAATGAAAATGTACTTATAATCACAGTCCAAATAAATATGATGGTCAATATTCAAAATAGCAAATAAATCGGCAAGAGATGTACTCACAAAATAATGGAAATGTTCAGCTTACGAGAGAAGAACCTCCTTCCAAGCTCACCGAACAAGAGATGTACTCACAAAATAATGGAAATGTTCAGCTTACGAGAGAAGAACCTCCTTCCAAGCTCACCGAACAAGAGATGTACTCACAAAATAATGGAAATGTTCAGCTTACGAGAGAAGAACCTCCTTCCAAGCTCACCGAACAAGAGATGTACTCACAAAATAATGGAAATGTTCAGTTTAAGAGAGAAGAACCCCCCCTCCAAGCTCACCGTAAAAAGTAATTTAGTTATCTCTTAAAACTTAAGCTGCCTAGATAAGATCCATAGAAATGTTTAAGTGTTTTCTGAAAAACTGAAAGTTCATCAGATATTATCGCATTCATATCATTTATACCCACTCTGTTTTTTAAGTCTTCTTCTTCAAAGTTACTAATAACTTGGTCAAAGTCTATATTCTTCACCGTTTCAAGTTCAATTGAAATAAGATACATATTGGATAAGCAATCTTACGACATAATCGATCTCAAGTAACTTTAAATGAGCTTCAGTTTTCAGAAGCTTCTGCAATAGCAGCAGAAATTGTAAGCGTCAAAAACAGCCGAAGAGCAATCACAATATTTGGTACTGTTTCTTGAACTTACCAATGATAAATCCATCTCGGTCATTCGATAGCTGATGGTCATGTCACATTCCGCTTTAGAATCTGCTGCTAAAAATCCCGATGTCGGAGATCTTCCAAAAGGAGGCTAGATACGTTTAAGTCAGCACTATATTCGCCAACGAGAATTTAAAATATTCGCTCCAACTCGCCTTTAGTGTCTACTAGGATTGTTTGTGATGATAATCTAAGGAAAACAGTTCGCAGATGAGACATGGAATCAAATCGTGCATCCAGTTCATTTACAAGTCGATCATTAAGTCCGCACTGTGTGTTTTCTTAAGATTTTGGTGACAACGTGTCGCATTGATGAAAGAAAGTCACAAGCCTTTCCCTTTGAGTCTATATCACGGCTCTCTGCGGTTTGTTCATGACCTCTAATGAAAAGTCTTTTCGGTAGTAGACGGAATGACCTTTTGGCCGTAAAAGAAATGAATTCAGTGACCGAAACTGACCTGGTTGGTTAAATTCTTCGTTATTCATACTTTAGTAGTGGATCAAAAAATAGTTTCATTGTGGGTCCTAAAATTTAAGCACGTAGACATTTCTTGACCAATCAGATTCGTATTTTTACTTATTTCTTTTACAGCCTAAAAACTTTCTGTTTATTAGTTTCTGATCCAGATTTTCAAGAATGTTCTTATTCTATGTTTTTAGCTGATTGGTTGAAAAATATAAAAATGAAACTTCAATGCTAATGCAGTTTTGATCCAAAATTTCTAGAAGGTTCTTATGTACGTTTTTGTTGATTATTTTAAGGCTAAAAAACTGTGTATTCTATAACACCTTGGTGTAGTAGCTATCGAAAAGGGAGCCTTAAGGTCACCACCGAATACGGTCACCAACAATAAAACATAAAACCATATCAACAGCCGGAGAGGCAAAAAGATTTTGGAGCAAAATAAGAGAACGGAAAGATCATAACAAAAAAGTCGAATGGATAAACAGCATGGAAATAGCGTTGCAAATGCTCGAAGTAGGCCCTCAGGTGAACATACACACCGACGGGCTCAAGGCAACACTTAAAAAGATAGCAACAGGAAAACTCCTGGCCTTGATGGCATACACGGATTTGGGTTTTAAAAATTTACCTCCGTATACGACAGACTTGCAACTGAAATGAATAATATCATACAGAAAACTGAGATACCCGAATGGATGACCAAAGGAAAGACCACTCTAATCCAAAAAGACCCTCTCAAAGGAACTGCTCCAGCCAACTATAGACCCATGGCATACCTACCGATGATGTGGGAAACACTAAAAGCACAAATTAGGGAGAAGATCTACAACTCATTGATAAGCTGCAGAATCTTCCCGACAAACAGAAAAGATGCCGCAAGAGAACCAGAGATACACACGACCTACTATATATAGATCAACACATACTCAATGAAAATAAAACGAGACGGAAAAATATAGCTATGGCCTGGATCGACTACAAAAAAGCTTATGATAGCGTCCCCCAAAATTGGATACTACACCGTCTCAAAATGTATAGAATACCCGACCAAGTCGTACAGTTTATCGAGAAGACCATATAAACATGGAGAGTGGAATTGACAGCAGGAGGAAAAAGCTTAGCAGATGTAAAGATCCAAGTAGCAAATTCCAGGGAGATGCACTATCACCATTACTATTTGTGATAGCCATGATGCCGCTTAACCACGCCCTTAAGAAATGCACAGCCGGATACAAGCCCAGTAAATTACAGGAAAAGATCTACCACTTGATGTACATGGACGACATCAAACTTTTTGCCAAAAACGAAAAAGAACTGGAAACCCAAATATAAACTGTGAGAGTATACAGCTGAAACTCACTACTATGGTCAAGCTGAGATGAGTAATTATCTGAAAATAGCGCACTACAAGCTGCTAATTCGTTTAGTAGCTATCTCGAGGAAAACAAACCGGAATAATTCAGGTCTAAATGACCTGTATATTCCAAACAGAAACAAAGACAAGAAAGTGAAAGAAAGAAAGAAGGAAAAAGAAAGAAAGAAAGAAAGAAAGAATGAAAAAAGACGACAACGAAAGAAAAAAGAAAAGAAACGAAATAAAAGAAAATAAGACAGTTTCCGAAAAAACAACAAACTTTTTCAACAGTCAAAGAAAGAAAAAGAAAGAAAGAAAAAAGAAAAGAATAAAAAAACTAAAGAAAAGAGAAGAGGTCTCCGAAAAATAACAAACTCTCACCACAGACAAAGAAAGAAAGAAAAAATAAAGAAACTAAAGAAAAGTGAAATCTAAAAAAAAAAAAAAAAGTAAATAACAAGCAACATGAATTAAGAAGTTTTTGGCTTTCTACTAGGAAAGAAAGAAAAAAAAAAGAAAAAGAAAAAAAAAAGAACCGGCTTCAGCCTCTTCCATGGAAGTAAGATACATGTAATTTTAGTTAGTACAATAAATGTTACTTCAGTTTTATGTTTTATTGTTGGTGACCGTATTCGGGGGTTACCCAAAGGCTCCCTTTTCGATAGCTACTACAGCAAGGTGTTAGAGAATACACAGTTTTTTAGCCTCAAAATAATCAACAAAAACGTACATAAGAACCTTCTAGAAATTTTGGATCAAAACTGCATTAGCATTGAAGTTACATTTTTATATTTTTCAACCAATCAGCTAAAAACATGGAATAAGAACATTCTAGAAAATCCGGATCAGAAACTAATTAACAGAAGGGTTTTAGGCTCTAAAGCAAATAATAAAAATACGAATCTGATTGGTCAAGAAATGTCTACGCGCTTAAATTTTAGGACCCACAATAAAACTATTTTTTGATCCACTACTAAAGTATAAATAACGAAGAATTTAACCAACCAGGTCAGTTTCGGTCATTCAATTCATTTCTTCTGCGGCCAAAAAGTCATTCCGTCTACTACCGAAAAGACTTTTCACTAGAGGTCATGAACAAACCACAGAGAGCCGTGATATAGACTCAAAGGGAAAGGCTTGTGACTTTCTTTCATCAATGCGACACGTTGTCGCCAAAATCTTAAGAAAACACAAAGTGCGGACTTAATGAAAGCAAAGACCCATACTTACGGTCCATCATTCATACACACACACATCCCCATATATGTAATTAAAGACAATTATTTTTATCCTACTTACTTCGGCCAACCATGGAACCATTTATTTGATAGACTTTATTAACATGTCAACACACACGTGTGGACAGCCCTATTTTCATTTAAGTGGCCATGACTGTATTTCTACAAAGGCCGCTCGCACATTATGCTTCTCATTTATTTTCATTCCTGTTTTGTTATGAATTTTAAATTATTCGTTTCTTAATGTTCATTGTTGTCATATTCCATTTGTTTTACATACTTGTAAAAATTTGTGTTAAATTTGTGGTGGAACTAAACGTGAAAGTAATACCCGTAAAATACGGAGGAGAACTCACTCTCACTCGCTAAAAAGTAGAGAGTAACATATCCACTAAACAATAACATGCATCCACTACAGTGTAAGGGAGGGTGCTACTCCTTTCCCTGGATTGCATCTCTTTAGTCTTAATCCGTACTTTATAATGCTGAGTGTTAAGCAAGTACCATTTTTTTAAGTCTTTGGTATGACTAGACGTGGGATTGAACCCAGGTCTCCCGGTTCCTTGGCGAACACCCTAACCATCATGCCAAGAGATATGTAATTTTGCTTATGATTTAATATTGTAGTATATTGACCTTCGACGCGACCAAACATGCTATTCCAAAGACGCGGAAGTTGCATATTCCATCGGCGTGGGCGAGCTTGGCTGACAATATGGGACAGGGTTAAAATCCACGATGCAGTCACAAACTGATGCACCGGAAGAGAGTGACCTGTGAACTGCATGACAGTTATTTCCGCACGATGACGATGAAACATGCCATTCCAAAGACGGCGGAAGTGCATATTCCGACGGCCAGTTGTGGGGGTAGATTGAGTGGGTGTTGAACTATTATATAACTCAGTGAAGACAGGAAGTCAGGCAGTTTTGGAGACCAGACCAGTTTGAGACAAGATGCGGTAGAGAAAACCAGCACCTAGAGAGGCTGATCCTCCGGACTTCCGGTTGAGCAGCCCAGGAGAACGGAAAAGAAACGCTGATGGCCAGTAGAGTGGGGAGGTCAATATACTGCAGTTCTGTTCGCTCTCCAACTCCCTCTCACACACAAACCTTTCAAATAAAGTGAGAGGTATATTTTTCTAAGAAATGTGTCGCTTGTCTTTATTGTATCGTTATGATTCTGCATGCATATGTAGATGTAGATGTATTATGTGAGTATACAACAATATTGCTTCTGTTTTATATTTTGTTAATGAATTAATTCTTGCATAGGGACCCACTGTCTGTCGTCTGTTTTTGTCCACTTTATAGAATAAAGTATTTGTAACATGATTAATAAGTGTCTCGTTCGTTTTTGGCTCCGACTTGTTCCTTTTCAGCGCGGGACTTTTACGTCCAGCATTTTCGTTTTGTTTTGTTTTGTTAATTTGTTTTATAGTCGACTTTTGGTAACGACCCCCAAAATTCCGACTAGTCCATTCTACAATAGTTGAGTTTTCAATAAGTGTTTAAGAATAAACTCAGCCTAGTTGACTGGGTCAGTAGAATATACCGATTGCATCTCTGTAGAAGAGTAACACTTCCCTAACAAGTGTCCTGGATATGACACTAAACAATCTGATGGCGAGACTCCAGTCATAAAGCTTTGGAGAATGTGGAGTACCTCTTCGGTCTATTACTCCCAGGTCCACTCTCACCAGGAATGGTAGCACATGATAGAATCCTATCTATGGGTCAACTAGAACTGTTTGATATTTTAACTGTGTGCAAACAAATGACTTGTATTGAATTGACTTGTTAGAAATAGAACTGTTTGATCATTTCACTGTGTGTAAACAAATGACTAATTGAATTGGTCGTGACGCAAAGAACAAACTGAAACCCTTTAACTGTGTGCCAATAAATGATTTATAATAAATAGAATTATTCGTGTTAGATAGAAATACTTGAAACCATTAGACTGTATGTCAAAAAAATGAGCTCAAGCTCTTATCTATGGTAGTTTTTCCTTGCATTCTTATATGAATTATGTAACTTTTCTACACTCTCAATAATTTCAAGAGCAGTTTTCATAATTTCTTGTAGGAAGCCCATTGATATCTGAAACACTTTCATTTTCTTTCAAAAGTACCCCACCTTTTGTCAATGTGTGGAAGAGTTTCCTCAATTTCCTTGCATGAAGAGATACAAAAAGCCAAAAAAAAAAAAAAAAGAAAAAAGAAAAAAAGATATAAATGTTACAAATTTTAAATCAGCAAAAACATATCAAATTGTTTATCGATCTTAAATGTAAATCCAGTCATTTTTAACAGGTGATAAAACAGATTTAGGTTCCTTCAGATTTTTTAGGTCATGCACATCAATCTTTTATCAAATAATCTTTGTAAAAAATTCAATTATTACCTTATATATATATATATATATATATATATATATATATATATATATATATATATAATAGGATAATTAAATAAGTTTCCAGACTTTTTTCGTATGCGCACTTTTATTGATAGTACACACCTGAAACTCTGGTCCTCGTCAAAGTAATCTCATCCGGCTGCAATGCATATGTTGTATCGTTCCAACAATTTCTGGAAGGCCCCATCGAAGTCCTTGTGTGTGAGCGTGTTAATGACCTTCATCACAGCCTTTTTCAAACTAGAAAACTGAGCAAGTCGGCTGAACTAGCTCTGGCTTGATAAAAGACTTAGCAAACAACATAGTAACCGAAGCAGACATAGAGAATTGAGTGGAAAACGAACTTTACGAAGAGAAATCTGAACCTCACAAACTAACCACCTCTAAAGATAAGGGTTTTATAAGATCATTTGAACTTGTTACCTTTGTATGTTTATTGACCGCTAAAAGAATATGTTTTAGCAATTTTCATACGCAATATACATAAACGTTTTTTTAAATATCAATTTGCATTGTGTTTTTCTTTCTTACGAGTCATTTGGGGAGTGAGATAAATTTTCCCATAGTTCGTATATTGGTCGTATCTGCATATCAACACTTCCCGTCACAATTATTATAAATTAATGAATACAATTCGCACACTTTTATCATAGGAACTGTAATATGGTTTAATATGTCTGTGCTGAACAACGTAAAACAATTCAGGACGAAATAACGACAACATACGAGGAGCATACGATAAGTTTCCAGACTTTTTTTCGTATGGGCACTTTTATTGATAGTACACACATGAAACTCCAGTCCCCTTCGAAGTAATCTCCTCCGGCTGCAATGCACCTGTTGTACCGTTCCAATAACTTTTTGAAGGCCCTATGGAAGTCTTCTTGTGTGAGCGTATCAATGACCTTCATCACAGCCACTTTCATCTCCTCAATTGTCTCATAACAACAGTTTCTGAGCTTAGTGAATAATCAAAAGTCACAGGGAGCAAAGTCTGGACTATAAGGAGGGCGAGGAACTGTCTTGATGCCCATCTTGGTCAAATAGTCTGAGACAAGGATGAAGTTGTGGACTGGTGTATTGTCCTGGTGGAAATGCCACTGAGCCGATTTGAAGAGTGCTGGCCTCTTCCGACGAAATCTCTTTCTGAACTCCCTTAAAACCTCAACATAGTAACCTTAACCCAAACCCTTTGGCCAATCATCTGTGTATTGACTTACTTACTCCTCTCACACCTCTTATCCTCCCTGACAGACTCCCTGCCTTCCTTGAATCTCTTATGCCACTCAAAAACTCATGCTCGATTCATGCAAGATGGTCGAAAAGCAGTCTGAAGCATTCCATACGTTTCTGTGGTATTTTTTCCAAGTTTAAAACAGAATTTTATTGCATATCGTTCTTCTAAAGTGTCCTCACATCCAGATTGCATTTTTGAAATTCACCAACTGCGACAATCGGGCTTTAGTAGGGTGTATTCCAATTGCTGCTGTAGCTGTTCATTAGAAGCTGTAATCTTAAAAATTGGTCAGTCATCTCATAAAATGTATAGCAATAACATAATGAATTTTCAAGAGTCTACGCCAATTTTAAATGTCCATACGAAAAAAGGTCTGGAAGCTTATCGTATGCACCCCGTATCTATTGCCTGAGCAACCTTAATAGAATGAATATAGAAATTACATAATATAAAATGGATTTGATCTTGCAGTTTATATTCTTTTTTCTTTTTTATTTTTTAATCTAAAATAATAATTGCGTCTCTTTTCTCAGAAAATACTTTAACTGAAATTTTCCTCGAATACAATTCAAATGTCAGATAAAACATTCATTACTTGAAATGATGTCTGTTTTATCTTATTCAAGAGATTAGATGTCTACATGATTGTTTATCTTTTAATAAATGTAAAATAATTTCTTTATTCAGAATACTTACTTGAAGTTACAATTGTTACAAAAGATTATTGTTATAATTATTATTGTTTGTCATTTTAACTTCTTTTCGAGTTTTTCCCCCGAGCGTTGGCTGATGGTTTCTCACTGAAGTTTGAGTGACAAGTCTCCTCAAGTCTCCAGTATTCTGGCCGATCTCAGCAATGCTGTAGTTTGGACAGTCTCCACCCATATCCTTATTTCCTAGTCCTCCAGTCCTTGTCACTCCACCAAGATCACCTATTACAATTTGTATAATCGCCACTTTCATGTTCCACACTTTATTTATGTTCCCTAGCAAGATCGAGGTACTCATCACTCTTTTCAATTTCACTCCATGGTCAGCCAGGAGAGCAAAGTTCACAAATTTGCTAGTTCTTTTTTTTGTTTTTTGTTTTTGTTTATTATTATAAGATCTGGTCGTCTAGCCGAGATTTGGGGATCTGTTTGTATCTCAAATTCCCATAGGAGTTTGTGAGTCCCATTCTCTAGGACAGATTCTGGTTAGTGCATATGCCATTTGTTGGTATGGTGAAATATCAACTTCTTGCACATTTCCCAGTGGATCACCTTGCCTACTCAGTTGTATCAAGTCTTATACTCTTTCTGTGCTAATTTGCTGCATTCGCTTATTTTGTGATTGATCGTTTCGTCTCTTTCGCCACATAATCTATATCTACTGTTTTGTTGTGTTTTATCTATTCTCGCTTTGATATGGTTATTCCGTATGGCGTTCTTTTGAGGTGCTATTAGAAGAAAATCAGTTTCTCTCTCAAGGTTTCCTTTTCTTAGCCACGTCCATATTTTTTTCGTGAGAGATATAGCTTGTTAGTCGCTTAAACCGTCCGTTGAGTTGTTTTTCTTCCCACTTTTGTTTTCTGGTTATTGTTGTTCCGCTGGTTCTCGTATGGTTAGTATTGTTTCTGGTGGCTGTAATCAGTCTTCCTCCGTGCTTTTGTATGTAGTCTTTGAGTCGTAGTATTGATGTGTCAACGCTGTCTTCAATGCTGGCAAGTCCTCTTCCTCCCTCTCTTCTTGACACATATAGTCTGTTAACGTCATCTCTGGGATGCAATACCTTATGCATAGTCATTAGTTTGCTTGTTCTCTAGCTCATTTGTTTAAGTTCTTCTCTGGTCCACTTCAAGAATGGTCCCGAGTTTCTTACAAGGGGGGTAGCCTAGGTATTTATCCCTTTGACAAGGTTCCTGCATTAGACTTTTGTCTCAAGTAATATTCTATCACTTCTGAGATAATCTTTATCAATTTTTTCTTCCATTTCCACTTGTTTTATGGTATCAGCTTCCAATACCCCCAAGTATTTGCAGGTTTCCTTTCCTCCGAGTGTTCTGATTACTACTTGACTTGGTAGTTCGATTCCTTCCATCATGAGTCGTTTGCCACTTTTCATTACTAGCATGGCACATTTTCCTATGCCAAATTCCATTCCTATATCTTGACTGTATACTCTTACAGTTTATATTTGGGTTTCCAGTTCTTTTTCGTTTTTGGCAAAAAGTTTGATGTCGTCCATGTACATCAAGTGGTTGATCTTTTCCTGTAATTTACTGGGTTTGTATCCGGCTGTGCATTTCTTAAGGGCGTGTTGAGCAGCATCGTGGCTATCACAAATAGTAATGGTGATAGTGCATCTCCTCTGGTTCTCTTGCGGCATCTTTTCTGTTTATCGGGAAGATTCTGTGGCTTATCAATGAGTTATAGATCTTCTCTCTAATTTGTGCCGTTAGTATTTCCCACATCATCGGTAGGTATGTCATGGGTCTATAGTTGGCTGGAGCAGTTCTTTTGAGAGGGTCTTTTTGGATTAGAGTGGTCTTTCCTTTGGTCATCCATTCGGGTATCTCAGTTTTCTGTATGATATTATTCATTTCAGTTGCAAGTCTGTCGTATACGGAGGTAAATTTTTAAAACCCAAATCCGTGTATGCCATCAAGGCCAGGAGTTTTCCTGTTTGCTATCTTTTTAAGTGTTGCCTTGAGCCCGTCGGTGTGTATGTTCACCTGAGGGCCTACTTCGAGCATTTGCAACTCTATTTCCTTGCTGTTTATCCAGTCGACTGTTTTGTTATGATCTTTCTGTTCCCTTATTTTGCTCCAAAATCTTCTTGCCTCTCCGGCTGTTGATATGGCTTCACCCATTCTCCCCCTAATTGTTAGTAGAATTTTTTTTCGTTGTTTTGGAACGCCCTATTTTGTCAAAATTGTTTGGTCTTGTCTCCGTATGTTTTTAGTCTTCCTTCTTTCGCTAGTATTTTTTTGTTGGTCTCCTAAACCTTTTTTTTTAGTTCTAGTTGCCGTGCTTTTTCAGTTTCGTACAAAATTTTCTTTATGTTCCATTTTAGTATTCTTACTTGTCGTAGTCTTTTTATCAGTGATTTAAGTCTGAGTTTTCACCCGGGTTTTTTTTCTTTTTCTGTGGCCTTCAGGTGGACCCTGATTTTTTCATAAACTAATTTTGCTCTTGCTTATATGAAATCATTTAACTCCGTGATGTCGTTTGTCTGGATATTTGTCAATAAGCCGTTCACTTTCCCATTTTCGGACATGACTGTTCTCCAGTCTTGGTTCCTGAGAGAATGCATTGTGGTTTTCTTTTCAGACATGATTCTTCTAATGGTATTTATATTAGTTTTTTCAATTTGAGTCAGTATTTGTGTTAGTGTACACGCAGTGCATGAGTTATTGTCATGTAGTGTTTGATTAGGAGTCCATGACTTTCCTGAATTTATTATCTCGTTAACTATGGTAGGGGTTTGTTGATGTGTTTGCCTATATATTTGTTGTTGAATTTCCAGTACTTTAAGGTCAGAAAACCAACCATTCTTTGTTATTGTCCTAACCTGGTCAGCGAGTCTTTGGTTTGTTGCCTTAAATCTGCCGAATTCTGTCCAGTTATTATTATCATTATTAGGTGAAATCATATAATTGTTTGCCAATTACACTGGTTTACAAAAATGAATTTTTGATTTGAGACAAGGATGGGGATAGGTGTTTTTTTTTAATGTGGATGTGCTGATTTCAAATTTATAAATAGTTTTGCTCTATCACCTCTAGTTTTCTGGCTTTTAAATAGTCCCATTTTAGTATAAACAGAGAATATATGTGCATATTTCAAGAGTTGCAACAGCTTATAACTGATAAAACAGGATAGATAAAGAACACTGATTGAATCAATATACTTGGATGACATAATTATACAATTCATAGTGCCACAGAGAGTCAAAAGTGTGTTTTCTTAGAAGACCTGGTGTATTTTACGTCCGGGATGTCACGCAAGAGCATCCAGCGGATGTATCCCATCATACTGGGGTTCCATTTGCCTTGATAGTTGCTCTCCATCCTCGTAATGTCTTGGTGGAGTCTTTCTCCATGCTCGTCACTCACTGCTCCAAGGTTTGGCAGGAAGAAGTTGAGGTGGGAATGGAGAAAATGAATCATGAGTGACATTCGGTACCCCATATCCTCGTAAGACTTTAGCAACTTCTCAATACAGGCTTGGTAATCTGGTACGCGTGTGTTACCAAGGAAGCCACTACAGACTGACTTGAATGCTTCCCATGCTCTCAGTTCCTTTAAGTTAAGAAGCTCCTCAAAATCAGTATCCTTCAGCAGTCCATCATTCATACACACACACATACCCATATATGTAAGTAAATACAATTATTTTTATCCGACTTACTTCGGCCAACCATGGAACCATTTATTTGATAGACTTTATTAACATGTCAACACACACATGTGGACAACCTTATTTTAATTTAAGTTGCCATGACTGTATTTCTACAAAGGCGACTCGCACATTATGTTTTTCATTTATTTTCATTCCTGTTCTGTTATGACTATTAAATTGTTTGTTTCTTAATGTTCATTGTTGTCATATTCCATTTGTTTTACATACTTGTAAAAATTTGTGTTGTATTTGTGGTGGAACTAAACGTGAAAGTAATACCCGTAAAATACGGAGGAGAACTCACTCTCACTCGCTACAAAGTAGAGAGTAACATATCCACTAAACAATAACATGCATCCACTACAGTGTAAGGGAGGGTGCTACTCCTTTCCCTGGATTGCACCTCTTTAGTCTTAATCGGTACTTTATAATGCTGAGTGTTAAGCAAGTACCATTTTTTTTAGTCTTTGGTATGACTAGACGTGGGATTGAACCCAGGTCTCCCGGTTCCTTGGCGAACACCCTAACCATCATGCCAAGAGATATGTAATTTTGCTTATGATTTAATATTGTAGTATATTGACCTTCGACGCGGCCAAACATGCTATTCCAAAGACGCGGAAGTTGCATATTCCATCGGCGTGGGCGAGCTTGGCTGACAATATGGGACAGGGTTAAAATCCACGATGCAGTCACAAACTGATGCACCGGAAGAGAGTGACCTGTGAACTGCATGACAGTTATTTCCGCACGATGACGATGAAACATGCCATTCCAAAGACGGCGGAAGTGCATATTCCGACGGCCAGTTGTGGGGGTAGATTGAGTGGGTGTTGAACTATTATATAACTCAGTGAAGACAGGAAGTCAGGCAGTTTTGGAGACCAGACCAGTTTGAGACAAGATGCGGTAGAGAAAACCAGCACCTAGAGAGGCTGATCCTCCTGGCTTCCGGTTGAGCAGCACAGGAGAACGGGAAAGAAACGCTGATGGCCAGTAGAGTGGGGAGGTCAATATGTTGCAGTTCTTTTCGCAATCCAACTCCCTCTCACACACAAACCTTTCAAATAAAGTGAGAGGTATATTTTTCTAAGAAATGTGTCGCTCGTCTTTATTGTATCGTTATGATTCTGCATGCATATGTAGATGTAGATGTATTATGTGATTATACAACAATATTGCTTCTGTTTTATATTTTGTTAATGAATTAATTCTTGCATAGGGACTGATATGCAACCCACTGTCTGTCGTCTGTTTTTGTCCACTTTATAGAATAAAGTATTTGTAACATGATTAATAAGTGTCTCGTTCGTTTTTGGCTCCGACTTGTTCCTTTTCAGCGCGGGACTTTACGTCCAGCATTTTCGTTTTGTTTTGTTTTGTTAATTTGTTTTATAGTCGGCTTTTGGTAACGACCCCCAAAATTCCGACTAGTCCATTCTACAATAGTTGAGTTTTCAATAAGTGTTTAAGAATAAACTCAGCCTAGTTGACTGGGTCAGTAGAATATACCGATTGCATCTCTGTAGAAGAGTAACACTTCCCTAACAAGTGTCCTGGATATGACACTAAACAATCTGATGGCGAGACTCCAGTCATAAAGCTTTGGAGAATGTGGAGTACCTCTTCGGTCTATTACTCCCAGGTCCACTCTCACCAGGAATGGTAGCACATGATAGAATCCTATCTATGGGTCAACTAGAACTGTTTGATATTTTAACTGTGTGCAAACAAATGACTTGTATTGAATTGACTTGTTAGAAATAGAACTGTTTGATCATTTCACTGTGTGTAAACAAATGACTAATTGAATTGGTCGTGACGCAGAGAACAAACTGAAACCCTTTAACTGTGTGCAAACAAATGATTTATAATAAATAAAATTATTCGTGTTAGATAGAAATACTTGAAACCATTAGACTGTATGTCAAAAAATGAGCTCAAGCTCTTATCTATGGTAGTTTTTCTTTGCATTCTCATATTATTATGTTTTGACCTGTTGACCCGGCCAAAAATGCCATTCAGGGTGATGTACCGGAAGGAAGTGACACATTCTAATGGCAGTTATGAGAGGAAATCGCGTGGGTGGAAATTGGCTGATTAAATGGGACGAGGTAAAAAAAATCACATTATACTCTCATAGACTGACGCAACGGAAGAGAGTGACCTCTGAACTGCATGACAGTTATTTTCGCTCGATGACGATCACACAGGCCTTTCCAAAGGTAGCGGAAGTGACACATCCCGGTCGGTAGATATCGGAAGTTGCGGAGGTGTGGAGGCGTGTCCATTTCACCGCGTAGGAGTTTGAAGGTAATATAAGGCCGACGAATTGAACAGAAGGAAGACAGGCGAGAAGGAGGGTAAGCAGTATTGTTGCAGACGGAGGTAGACGAGGTGTAGTAGGGAAAGCCAGCACACAGGAGAGTAGACTCCAAGGCTCCGGTTGAGCAGCCATGGAGAACGAGAAAGACACAACGCTGACGACCATAACTTTGGGGTCAGAATATTTCAGTTATGTTCGGTCTCCAGCTCCCTCTCACACGCAAACTTAGAGTAATCCTTTTCGAAACCTTACAAATAAAGTGAGATGTAAAATATTTTATAAAGAAGTCTTCCTGCGTCTGCCTTTGTCACTGCGTCTTTCTGTGTGCGTCGTTTATTACTGCGTCTTTATCATTACGTCGGTATGTATCCAGTATATATATATATATATATATATATATATATGTGCATGAATCAGCAGATGACAATATAACAATATGAATTATGTAAGTTTTCTATTATATTGTTTATCGATCATAAATGTAAATCGTCATTTTTAACAGGTAATAAAACAGATTTAGGTTCCTTCAGATTTTTTAGGTCATGCACATCACAATTTTCTATCAAATATTCTTTGTAAAAAATTCAATTATTACCTTATATATATATATATATATATACTAAGATAATTAGATAAGTTTCCAGACTTTTTTCGTATGGGCACTTTTATTGATAGTACACACATGAAACTCTGGTCCTCGTCAAAGTAATCTACTCCGACTACAATGCATATGTTGTATCGTTCCAACAATTTCTGGAAGGCCCCATGGAAGTCTTCTTGTGTGAGCGTGTCAATGACCTTCATCACAGCCTTTTTCAAACCAGATAACAGAGAAGAGATTTGGACTCAGCTGCCGAGCAAGTCGGCTGAACTAGCTCTGGTTGGATAACAGTCTTAGCAAACTACATAGCAGCCGAAGCAGACATAGAGAACTGAGTGGAAAACGAACCTTACGAAGAGAAATCTGAACCTCACAAACTAACCACCTCTAAAGATAAGGGTTTCATAAGATCATTTGAACTTGTTACCTTTGTATGTTTATTGACCGCTAAAAGAATATGTTTTAGCAATTTTCGTACGCAATATACATAAACGTTTTTTTAAATATCAATTTGCCTTGTGTTTTCTTTCTTACGAGTCATTTGGGGAGTGAGATAAATTTTCCCATAGTTCGTATATTGGTCGTATCTGCATATCAACACTTCCCGTCACAATTATTATAAATTAATGAATACAATTCGCACACTTTTACATAGGAACTGTAATATGGTTTAATATGTCTGTGCTGAACAACGTAAAACAATTCAGGACGAAATAACGACAACATACGAGGAGCATACGATAAGTTTCCAGACTTTTTTCGTATGGGCACTTTTATTGATAGCACACACATGAAACTCTAGTCCCCTTCAAAGTAATCTCCTACGGCTGCAACGCACTTGTTGTACCGTTCCGACAACTTCTGGAAGGCCCTATGGAAGTCTTCTTGTGTGAGCATATCAATGACCTTCGTCACAGACTCTATCATCTCCTCAATTGTCTCATAACGACAGCTTCTTAGCTTTGGGAATAATCAAAAGTCACCGGGAGCAAGGTCTGGACTATAGGGAGGTTGAGGAACTGTCTTGAAGCCCATCTTGGTCAAATAGCCTGTGACAAGGATGGAGCTGTGGACTGGTGTATTGTCCTGGTGGAAATGCCACTGAGCCGATTTGAAGAGTGCTGGCCTCTTCCGACGAAATCTCTTTCTGAACTCCCTTAAAACCTCAACTTGGTAACCCTAACCCAAAGCCTTTGTCCATGAACTGTGGTATATTGACTTCCTTACTCCTTCCACACGTCTTATCCTCCCTCACAGACGCCCTGCCTTCCTTGAATCTCTTTTGCCACTCAAAAACTGATGCCCAATTCATGCAAGATGGTCGAAAAGCAGTCTGAAGGATTTCCTACGTTTCTGTGGTATTTTTTCCAAGTTTAAAACAGAATTTCATTGCATATAGTTCTTCTAAAGTGTCTTCACGTCCAGATTGCATTTTTGAAATACACCATCCGTGAAAATCATTCTTTAGTAGGGTGTATTTCAATTACTGCTGTCGCTGTTCATTAGAAGCTGAAATCTTAAAAATTAGTCAGTCATCTCATAAGATGTATAGCAATAACATACTGAATGTTCAAGAGACTACGCCAATTTTAAATGTCCATACGAAAAAAGTCTGGAAGCTTATCGTGTGCACCTAGTATCTATTGCCTGAGCAACCTTAATAGAATGAATATAGAAATTACATAATATAAAATGGATTTGGTGTTGTAGTTTACATTCTTTTTTCTTTTTTAATCTAAAATAACAATTGCGTCTCTTTTCTCAGAAAATACTTTATCTGAAATTTCATCGAATACAATTCAAATGTCAGATAAAACATTCACTACTTGAAATGATTTCTGTTTTATCTTATTCAAGAGTTTAGATTTCTATGTGGTTGTTTATCTTTTAATAAATGGCAGTATAGCACGAAATTGAATCTGATGGTGAGGCTCCAGTTCTGAAGCTCAATGGAGTTCCTCTTCACTACTATTACTCCCATGTCTATTCTAACTTGGAGAGGTAGGACATGTTAGCGTCTTATCTATGAGTCAAATAGATGTTCTAAAACTTTTTTTAATTGGATAAGAATATATGGAACTACATAATTCTGTGCGAACAAATTTATATTATTATTAAATATTATTATTCATGTTGAAAATACCTGAAACCATATAATTGTAATTTTTTTTATTGTGAATACTGACTTGAAGCTATAATTGTTTACAAAAGATTATTATAATTATTATTGTTTGTCATTTTAACTTCTTTTCGAGTTTCTCCCAGGAGCGTTGGCTGATGGTTTCTCACTGAAGTTTGAGTGACAAGTCTCCTCAAGTCTCCAGTATTCTGGCCGATCTCAGCAATGTTGCAGTTTGGACAGTCTCCACCCATATCCTTATTTCCAGGTCATCCAGTCCTTGTGACTGTACCAAGATCACCAATTACAATTTGTATAATCGCCACTTTTATGTTCCACACTTTATTTCAGTTCTCTAGCAAGATCGAGGTACTTATCACTCTTTTCAATTTCACTCTATGGTCAGCCGGAAGAGAAAAGTTCACAAATTTGCAAGTTCTTTTTTTTTTGTTTTTGTTTATTATTATATGGTCTGGTCGTCTGGCCGAGATTTGGTGATCCGTTTGTGTCTCAAAGTCCCATAGGAGTTTTTGAGTCCCATTCTCTAGGACAGATTCTAGTTAGTGCATAATTTTTCAACAGTCAAAGAAAGAAAAAGAGAGCAAGAAGAAAAGAATAAAAAAAAATAAAGAAAAGAGAAGTCTTTGAAAAATAACAAACTCTCACCACAAAGAAAGAAAAAAAAAAGAAAATAAAGAAAAGAGAAATCTAAAAAAAAAATAAAAATAAACAAATAATAGACCACATGAATTAAGACGTTTTTGGCTTTCTACGAGGAAAGAAAGAAAAAAAATAGAAAAAAGGAACCTGCTTCAGCCTCTTCCAGGAAAGTAAGATACATGTAATTTTAGTTACTATTATTGTTACCTCAGTTTTATGCTTTATTGTTGGTGACCGTATTCGAGGGTAACCCAGAGGCTCCCTTTTCCATCGCTACTTCACCAAGGTGTTATAGAATACACGTTTTTTAGCCTCAAAATAATCAAGGAAAACATACATAAGAACCTTCTAGAAATTTTGGATCAAAACCGCATTAGCATTGAAGTTACATTTTTATATTTTTCAACCAATCAGCTAAAAACATAGAGTAAGAACATTCTAGAAAATCTGGATCAGTAACTAATTACCAGAAGGGTTTTAGGCTCTAAAGCAAATAATAAAAATACGAATCTGATTGGTCAAGAAATGTCTACGCGCTTAAATTTTAGGACCCGTAATAAAACTATTTTTGATCCACTACTAAAGTATAAATAACGAAGAATTTAACCAACCAGGTCAGTTTCGGTCATTGAATTCATTTCTTTTACGGCCAAAAGGTCATTCCGTCTACTACCGAAAAGACTTTTCACTAGAGGTCATGAACAAACCGCAGAGAGCCGTGATATAGACTCAAAGGGAAAGGCTTGTGACTTTCTTTCATCAATGCGACACGTTGTCGACAAAATCTTAAGAAAACACACAGTGCGGACTTAATGATCGACTTGTAAATGAACTGGATGCACGATTTGATTCCATGTCTCATCTGCGAACTGTTTTCCTTAGATTATCATCACAAACAATCCTAGTAGACACTAAAGGCGAGTTGGAGAGAATATTTTAAATTCTAGTTGGCGAATATAATGCTGACTTAAACGTGTCTAGCCTCCTTTTGGAAGATCTCCGACATCGGGATTTTTAGCAGCAGATTCCAAAGTGGAATGTGACATGACCATCAGCTATCGAATGGCTGAGATGGATTTATCATTGGTAAGTTCAAGAAACAGTACCAAATATTGTGATTGCTCTTCGGCTGTTTTTGACGCTTACAATTTCTGCTGCAATTGCAGAAGCTTCTGAAAACTGAAGCTCATTTAAAGTTACTTGAGATCGATTATGTCGTAAGATTGCTTATCCAATATGTATCTTATTTCAATTGAACTTGAAACGGTGAAGAATATAGACTTTGACCAAGTTATTAGTAACTTTGAAGAAGAAGACTTAAAAAACAGAGTGGGTATAAATGATATGAATGCGATAATATCTGATGAACTTTCAGTTTTTCAGAAAACACTTAAACATTTCTATGGATCTTATCTAGGCAGCTTAAGTTTTAAGAGATAACTAAATTACTTTTTACGGTGAGCTTGGAAGGGGGTTCTTCTCTCTTAAGCTGAACATTTCCATTATTTTGTGAGTACATCTCTTGTTCGGTGAGCTTGGAAGGAGGTTCTTCTCTCGTAAGCTGAACATTTCCATTATTTTGTGAGTACATGTCTTGCTGATTTTTTTTGCTATTTTGAATATTGACCATCATATTTATTTGGACTGTGATTATTTGTACATTTTCATTTGGCGCATTTATTAGAGAGATATCAAACATTTATATATTATATTTCAGCAGCGTTCATAGTGTTATGGTTACCGTTGTTCAGGCGTGTTACATGTTTGGAAATATTTTACAAAATGTCTACTGTACAATCGAAGTGATATTTGATATTATTCCTCTTGAATTTAAAGTCTAATCATATATATATATATATATACTTTAAGAAAAAACAACGAAACCGGTCACATAGGATTATAAATCTATTTCCATCCTGTTACGCATTTTTGAAATTTCCAAAAACACGAAAAAAATTAACAGGACTTCTTCAGATCTTTTTGATAAAAAAACTAGAATAGACACATAAGAGTGGGAGGGGATAGTATATAAGGGAGGGAAAAATGGAAGGAAAAGCTGGTTATAGTCGAAGCCTCTCTCCATCCCTAAACGACATTATAACTCTTTTGAGAAAACGCTGTTAAAGAAAAAGTGTCAGATGGAACAGTTTAAATGATTTAACTTAAGTGAAACGTAGATCGGGCATTGACCAATGCTACAAAATGACTCGGGGTTAAACATCAAAACATTAGAGTCAGTTATAAGCCAATCCATGCAGGTAGTAGGTTTTGTAAGTAACGAGTAAGATTTAAACTAAACAGCTACCCCCCCAACCCCCCACTAAAAATGGGTACTGTTGAATTTTCTAAGTTAAAACTTAATAAATTTAAAAGTGTATTTTCTTCTTGAGATACGCTTGAATGTCCTGTTTCTTGTAAGAATACCAGGTCACATCTCTAACAGGAGCACAGGTGATAGATAACCTGTGGATCTGGTATAGTAACAACACTGGTCAATAAAATTTTTACTGCATTGATATCAACCGGTGTTATTATCTATTTTTAATGTACTGACTTCAAATATATTGTTGTTTTTGTTTTTCCTGAATGCTCAATTTTTTTTTTTTTGCAATCGGGGTACTTCAAAATACTAAAATTTTGTCTTCGTCTCACTGTCATTGTCGTCTATCAGAAGCATTTGATTGAACTCCCATCAAATTGACTGGTGTATAAAAAAATGTTACATAGTCTAACTTTATTTGTAACAAAATCTGAAATATGTTCATCAATATAAAGGATAGAATTTATATGAAACTCATTGCTAGCTATGAAATTGGTTGCTATGAAGGTAGAGAGCTCAATTACATTTTAATCAGGCAGGAAATTGACCTTGAAAAGCTCTTTCATCTATTGACTGTCTCAGGGCAATCTCGTTTAATGTTCCAACAGTAGTCTGGAATCATGTGGCACAATAATATACATATATATATATATATATATATATATATATATATATATATATATATATGTGTGTGTGTGTGTGTGTGTGTGTGTGTGTGTGTGTGTGTAAGTCTGTGTGCGTTTGATTTTGGATAGATGTCCGAACCAAGGACTTTGTCTTTAGCACGTTGGCCGGAGGAGTCAATCAGAAATCAGTTAGGTGTGAGTCAGTGTAAGGTCTCAAACAAAGCAGTGAAGACGTCGGTTAGTCAGAGTCCGGGCGTTGAGCGGAATAAATGTATATATATATATATATATATATATATAGAGAGAGAGAGAGAGAGAGAAATCGCCACGGCCAAAAGTTTTCATTCTGCGGATGAGAAGAACAGACGCTTGTAAACAAAAAAAGAATGTATATATAGACACGTGTATGTGAAAAAAGTAGCCCTAGAAGAGCACAAACGAAGATTTATTTCTCTAGAAAAAAAAAGAAAAGAAAGGGAAGAGAAGAAGGGGGAAGGACGAATAAGGAAAAGAAGGAGGGAATGAAGCGTTGCATACGTACTTGAAGGAAAAGAAGAAAGGCAAGAACAGAGATATGAATAGAAAAAGAAAGAAGAAAAAAATGAAGGGACACACTGATTGATAAACGAAAACACACAACGCATGAAGAGGAAAAGAAAAAATAACACCCAAGAGACTTTATGTGAGTGTGTGTGTGTGAACAGAAAAGGAACAAAAAAGAAAAAAGGAAAAAAAAAAGGTATATTAATAAGAAAAAGGAAGAAAAAATCATGGGACAGACTGACTGATAAATGAAAACACACCACGCATGAAGATAAGAAGGAAAAAACACCTAGGAGACTCTGTGTGTGTGTGTGTGTGTGTCTTTGAACTGAAAAGGAAAAGAAAATAAAAAAATAAAAACGAAAAACGGACACGGAGAGAAAAAGAAAGAAGAAAAAAACAAGGGTCCGACTGACTGATAAACGAAAACGCACTACGCATGAAGAGGAAAAAAAAAATAACACCCAAGAGACTTTATGTGTGTGTGTGTGTGTGTGTGTGTGTGTGTGTGTGAAATGAAAAGGAAACGAAGAGAGAGAAAAAAAGGTAAAAAGAAAAACAGGGATATTAATAAAAAAGAGAGAAGAAAAAAGGTTGGGGAAAACACACCACTCATAAACTGAAGAAAAAAATGAATACGTGTGCGTAGGGGTGCGTATGTGTGAAACACAAAAAATCCCTCACAAAAAAAAAAACAAAAATTCCCTTAACAAAAATTCGTCTCACACGTTCTTTAATGGAAAAGTATACAAGCATTCGATAAAGCACATATATCCCTTGAAATTATAGATCACTCATTCTCATTAAGCAGTTAATTTGTGGTGTTTTGAAGGTTTTTCGCGTCGAAGTCACCAATGTGGGGTTTAAAGGTATTTAGGAGGTCAGGGGCTAAGGGCAAGGCTGTGTTGCCGTAAGATATCTGACTCCATATTTTGGTTATATTATTTTACCCCACGTTGACTGGCTGGCGCAATGCCTTGCCCAAAGAAGGTCCAAAAGAAATATACAAAAAGAAAAGATAGAAACAGATAAGAGACGAAAACATTTCTTCCATACTTTCCTTTATTTACTTGGTGAATGGACTAACCAACGCTACGTCCCAAAACGTAGCGTGGTGCCCAAAACACCAGACAGCAATTTTTGGTGTTGTCGGTTCGACGTCACTACCCGAGAAAGAGAGTTGAAGAAAACTGGTTTACAGAAAACCTGAGTATTTATCTCTCTTCGCCGGCTCAAAATTCGCTATTCCAAAATCCTTCTAATTTTGGCGCGACCGCTTCCCATTGGCCACTTTACTTTTAATTTTTTTAATTTTTTCTGATTTTAAACCGGATGGATGCGTGGAGCCTTATGCGTGGCGACGCGTTTATACATTTTGTATCTGGCAGCCGACGAGTCAATATCCGGTTGGGAGTTTTACTGTTAATTCCTAAATCCCCACAAATTCTCCCCGAAGAAACATCAATTACGGGCGTATTAGCTCCTTCTCGCCCCAAGAAATTAACCGGAGGAATGCACAAAAAGATGAAAACTTTGTATGGTATTGATCACCCTGAACCTGTTGTTCTGTTTCGGTAAAAAAAAATTCTGTTTTTGTTCAGGAGGGTGTTGGAATTTGTAAATTCGGCAGTTAATTTCTACTCGAAAACGATTGGCTTATTTTGAAGTTGTACCATTATAGCCCCGCTGATAACAGAGCAGCCTAAGGGCTGAAGTTTCTCTTCTCTGCCGTTTGCTTAAAAGCTCTTTAGGCAGTTTGGATCAAGGTTGGTTGCTTGGACTAAAGGTCTATTTGCCACTTTGGCTCTAAGCATCTTTTTCCCATTTTGGGGGTATGAACTTGTTTGAATAACGAGCCTACTGTAGGCTGATGGTGTTTTGGTGTGCTTTTCCTTCACTGAAGAAGGTGGAGTCGAATGTCTGGTAAAAAATTCGGTAAAAAATCTTCCACAGACTTCAAATAAAAGTACGTGTTGCCTTTGATAAGTTTCCAGACTTTTTTTGTACAGTTATTTAAAATTGTCATAGACTTTTGAAAATTCACTATGTCATTGCTATACATTTTATGAGATGACTGACCAGTTTTTATGATTTCAGGTTCAAATGAATAGCTACAGCAGCAATTGGAATACACCCTACTAAAGCCTGATTTTCACTGCTGCTGAATTTCAAAAATGTAATCTGGACGTGAGGACACTTTAGAAGAACGATATGCAATAAAATTCTGTTTTAAACTTGGAAAAAATACCACAGAAACGTATGAAATGCTTCAGATTGCTTTTGGAGCATCTTGCATGAATCGAGCATCAGCTTTTGAGTGGCATAAGAGATTCAAGGAAGGCAGGGAGTCTGTGAGGGAGGATGAGAGGTGTGGGAGGAGTAACGAAGTCAATACTCCAGAGTTGATCGGCCAAACGGTTAGGGTTAGGGTTACTATGTTGAGGTTTTAAGGGGGTGCAGGAAGAGATTCCGTCGGAAGAGGCCAGCACTCTTCAAATCGGGTCAGTGGCATTTTCACGAGGACAGTGCACCAGTCCACAACTCCATCCTTGTCTCAGACTACTTGAACAAGATGGGGATCAAGACAGTTCCTCAGCCTCCCTATAATCCACACGTTTTTCCCTGTGACTTTTGATTATTCCCTAAGCTCAGAGGCTGTCATTATGAGACAATTGAGGCGATGAAAGAGGCTGTGATGAAGGTCATTGGCACGCTCACACAAGAGGACTTCCATAGGGCCTTCCAGATGTTTTTGGAACGGTACAACAAGTGCATTGCAGCCGGAGGAGATTACTTCGAAGGGGACTAGAGTTTCACGTGTGTACTATCAATAAAAGTGCCCATACGAAAAAAGTCTGGAAATTTATTTAATGATCCTCGTACAGATTAGAGAAAAAGCAGAAGAAATTTCGTCTCGGCTCGAATAGGAAGAAGTGGTAGTTTCAAGACGAGGTATATACAAAAGAAACAGTGGTCCTCTTTCTACAAGTCAACATAAGACAAGAGGCTAAAGATTCCCGAAGCTATTTCAACATATAAAAGTAACGTTGCTGAAAGCATAAACACGGAAAATTGGCTCGAAGAAAAGAACTTTGAGATACAATACCAAGGAACGGTATTTTATCATTATTTGGTAAGAGCATGAAACCATAAGAGGTTGACGGTGTTGGTTCTTGTAAGTCATTCGTAATTTATTCACTCCCTCTGTATATTTATTGTCGTTGTTTGAATGTAGGTTTCTTTTTTGTTACCTGCCGCGACCGGCCGACAAACCCTTGCCGCGACCTGCCGATAAACCTAAAACATATTAAATTACACGCCCGAGTTAGGACGATTATATCCGAGTACGACCGGAACTGACTAAGCCCTTTTTTTTCCTGCTAACGACCTTGACATCTAGTTATAGCTAAAAGAAAAGGGAGAATTAAAATTAATAACATTCACAAAACACTTCGGCCAAAAATTACCTGATAAGACTTGAACTAATAGTCGTCGCCAGCCTATAGCAGGTTAGGAAAATACTTTACGGCTACACTCATTTTTTATCAAAGAATTTTATATCCACGCGGCTGGAGCTGTGTGTCACAGCACCTTCGAAATATCAGCAAGCCCTTTTCAACGCTTAAACGGCGCGCTCCTGGCGAAGCTCATTAAGGAGGAATCCCGCATTCTGTGCGGTCGCATTCACCTTAACTTACGGCGTTGGTCCCACTTCTCGTGGTAGATCTGCCTTTCTCCCACCTACATAGGTATGCACAAAGGTCCTTTTTAGGACCATAAGAGGTCTCTGTCTGCGGGTCAGAGCATCTCTGACTGGTCAGTAATGATCAGTCGAAGTAGACGGCCAGGCGGCAAACACGAAGACGGATTCTAAGACCAACCGGTCTTAACCTCGGTTCCGATTGTCCGATAAGCTGTGCAGCGCTAATGGCACGGTCCAGCCCTTAGCTACGGCTTCACTATCTGCGCAGCGCTAAGATAACGCCCATCTTAGCCTCGGCCTCATGGCCCGTCCGCTCGTTCGCTCGTCAGCTCGGCTTTGACCCGACAAAGCCTTCGTTCTCGTCCGCACGGCTTGGACCCGACAAAGCCTTCGCACTTGTCCGCTCGTCCGCACGGCTTTGCCCCGACAAAGCCTTCGTTCCCGTCCGCTCGTCCGCACGGCTTGGACCCGACAAAGCCTTCGCACTAGTCCGATACGTCCGCACGGCTTTTACCCGACAAAGCCTTCGTTCTCGTCCGCTCGTTCGCACGGCTTTGACACGGCAAAGCTTTCACTCCCGTCCGATACGTCCGCACGGCTAGGGGGCCCAGCAAGGCCCTAGCCTTTTCCTCAACCTCGACGCTCTTGCAAGGTACTACGCAGTCCACGTAACGACTCGCTGTTACGGACTGTTCTACCACTGCAACAACTGGCTCACGTACGACCCGCTGTACGAACCAGAAACCAAGCCGACACACCCCCGGTTAACCCAACATACCGTCATAACCAGGGATGTCGACCTACCGACATCGACGCTCCTGCAAGGTACTACGCAGTCCACGTAACAACTCGCTGTTACGGACTGTTCTACCACTGCAACACCTGACTCACGTACGACCCGCTGTACGAGCCAGAGACCAGATCAACACACCCCCGGTTAACCCAACATACCGTCATAACCAGGGATGTCGATCTACCGACATCGACGCTCCTGCAAGGTACTACGCAGTCCACGTAACGACTCGCTGTTACGGACTGTTCTACCACTGCAACACCTGACTCACGTACGACCCGCTGTACGAGCCAGAGACCCGATCTACACACCCCCGGTTAACCCAACATACCGTCATAACCGGGGATGTCGATCTACCGACATCGACGCTCTTGCAAGGTACTACGCAGTCCACGTAACGACTCGCTGTTACGGACTGTTCTACCACTGCAACACCTGACTCACGTACGACCCGCTGTACGAGCCAGAGACCAGATCAACACCCCCCCGGTTAACCCAACGTACCGTCACAACCAGGGATATCGATCTACCAACCTCGACCGACCACCTAGCTGTACTCAACGACCAGCACCGACCATCTAGCTGTACTCAACGACCAGCACCGACCATCTAGCTGTACTCAACGACCAGCACCGACCATCTAGCTGTACCCAACGACCAGCACCGACCATCTAGCTGAACTCAACGACTCGACCGACCTCAGCTTACCAGCATCCAACATCTAGCTGTACCCAACGACTCGACCTACGCCAGCGACCCTCGTCGAACGCCCAGCTGCGAACACATACAACCGCCACGGACATTTACATTCACGCTTGTAAATACGACGAAATAAATTGTCATTTGTAATTATCATCATCTCACCTTTGTTCCTCCTCTATTGCTTTGGCTGTTCTCATTCACATAAATACATTTGCGGGGTCGACATACTTATAGGCCCCGCAACATACCCATGTTGAATGTTTTTTCGACACACATAAGGAAAAACATGCAATGTGGATGTGTGTATTAATGTCAAATGGGTGTATGTTTTTTTCCTTTGAAATAAATTACTTTTGGGGGAAACTTTTGTTTTGTTATGAAGAAATATAGACTCACTTCTCTTTTCAGACAACATAAGTATAAGCTCTCACTTCCTTTTCACTTTTTCTTTTTTATGCTTCATTTCCCTTCTTCTCCCAAACTAAATATGGCTTACAACTAGATCATTTCTTAGCTGGGGAGAGGTAATTCAACTATTGTAAAAACATACAACTCGAAGTATTTTAGGTAAAATTGTACTAAGAAAGCGACTTGCATACAATTACTTTTTGTTAATTTTCCGTATGTTGGTCGTTCCAATTTTAAAACCTAAAAATATATAAAGTGATTTTAATAATTCCTGCTATTCAATTTGAAAAAGTAAAATGTTAGATAGAAAAATAATAATAACATAAAAAGGAATGCTTTTTAACAATTCCTTATCCTTTGTAGAATGTTATCACTATTGAAAGAAAAAGTTTTTTTCCGCATTTATTCGGACCAGGAGCCTGAAATATATCTTGTATACATTATGGAAATGTTTAAATATATATAGGTGCGTATAGATAGATTGTATCATTGTTGTAAATTATCAATGGAGCAGTTGGCAGCAAACCTTTGTCAACGATCACCCCAACGGTGGTCTCTCCCGTTAGTATATCGTTAATTCTTTCTTTCTTTCTGTTATAGTAAAATACATCAAATCTCTTCTGATTCATCCACTTAACTCTTCACACACCTAACTTCTAAAACACACAAAACACAGACCCACAGACATCGACACTGTAGAAGAAAATAACAGCTACCGGATGTTTACCCAACAACGATCAGTGTCAAACTGAGAAAATTATGGCTTCTGCGCATAGGCTCCGCGCATAGTCTATCCAAAATCCACAGAAAATTCTCAGTTATAAAAAAAAAATCTATTTTTCACCCAATCATTTTTTTTCCACAGGTAATATTTTCTGGAGCCAGTGTTTGAAATCGGGAACACATAAATAGGCCAAACAGAGGTCACACGCCAGTTGAATCGCGGCCGTCCTGAAAGCGACACCCGAAAACACCGTCCGAGCACATTGCCGTTTGTATAGTTGTAAAAAATTGCATGGTGACAGTTATGTCAGTGTTTTTTCATCTTTATTTTTATTTTTTATTTTTATTTTATCTTATATCTTATATAATATATATATTTTATATTCTATTTTATTTTTATTTTTATTTAATTTTATTCTTTAATTTTTTTTATTTATTGTGAATAAATGGCAAGTGTAAGGAAGGGAGGAGTGTTGCACAATAGTGAGCATTCATGCATACATACATAAATATATATATATATGTGTGTGTGTGTGTGTGTGTGTGTGATTTTGGATGGATTTCCAAACCAAGAAATTTGTCTTCAATATCTAGGCGCTAAATTGTCTGGGAAGCTTATTTGTCTAGATTACGCGTTGGGTAGTCTTGGCGCGAGAATAGACAAGGAGCTATGCCCGCGTGAACCAGTGTGAAGACTCGAGATCGGAAGTGTGGAATTAAAAGATCAAGTGAGTTGGTCCGCCAGAGTTGGCACGATGGCCAGAGAAATCAGGCTGAAGGCAGCACAAGTTTAGTGAAGACATTGACCAGTGAGAGAGGAGTCTTTGAATAGTGAAGACGATGACCAGTGAGAGCTGGTACATTGGCTAGAGAAGTCAGTCAGAAGGCGGTTAGATGAGGCGACCCAGAGAAGTGTCTCGAACAGAGCAGTGAAGACGATGGTTAATCAGAGTCTGGACATCGGGCGCTTAAGACAATGACTAGCGATGAGTCAGCATTTTTGGTTGCTGTTAGGATTTTTGCAAAGTTTTTTGCGATTGCCAGATATTCACATACACAGTGCCAAAATTGTTCTTATTTTTTTGTTCGATATGTGAATGTCCACTCGGCCGGGTATAAGATTTTCCAGCGGTAGTCCTCACTAGACGATTAGCCAGTGGGTATTTTCACAATCATATATTTGTCCCATCTCCCTTGATAGTGCTCCTGCATGGTCTTGAGGTCCTGATGGAACCCGTCTCCTTGCTTGTCACGTACTGCTCCTAAGTTTTCTGGAAATTTATCAAGATGATTGCTGATGGCCTTTTTATTACCAGAAAAGTTTTCCATTACCGACACAAATGAAAACCAACCTCTTTTTTCTTTATCATTCATCTTTCTGACGGTCTTGATCACGTACAAGTGCACGAATTTATGGTCCATCAAATACACCTGCTTTGATCTTATCGAATGACTGTGCTGGAAGGATTTACCGTCAGTATTTAATGATCTGACAAACTGTTTCATCAGGCCTAGCTTGATGTGCAGAGGAAGAAATAAGATTCTTTTTCTCGACTAACGATTGGATCATGAACAATATCTGGCATACCAACTCCCAGAGTCTCGCGTAAGAGCCACTCTTTCTAGTTCCACTGATTATCTCTCGCTTAGCTGTCCCACATAAAAATAAAGCTGGGATACTTGGTAAATTTTCCTTGTTCACCATTTTGGTTTTGACTGTTTCTTATTTCTGCGTTAAAATTCAGGCGTATCTTTACTGTGACGATTCTGTGGTCAATATATACTCCTTCAAAAGAAGGGTATGCCTCACAGTTCAGAGCCCTATTTATCCACTTCTTATTTATGAATATATAACCTAGATGTGCTGAAGCATTATTTGGCTAGTGTAAATCCATAGTTTTTCCTCCTTTTTTTTTTGGAACTTAGTAATAAGGCATGTTAGTCTGTTTTTGAGTGAGAAGTCTGTTAGGTATTCCCCATTTCTGTTTTTGACGAGTTGTGAAAGCAGAATTTGTTATTTTAATCTTTGCTTATTTGAGCGTTCATGTCTCCACCGATGATTAGAACGTTGTGTTCGGGAATGTGCCGAACAAGAGAAGATAGCTTGTTGAAGGTGATCATTTCCATTTCATCACTGGCATTGGTGAGACTGTAGCAAGAGGTGATTGTTGTGCAGAGGTTTACATTAAATGAAACACTCCTCATTGTCGGTTGGATTTTCTCTTTGCTGTTAAGGGATTTTAAGGCACGAGGACTGAAAAGCAAACCTATCCCTCCTATGACAGTATTTATTTCTAGTTCGCTAAGGTAGTATCTATGTTCTTGCACGCATATGATATCTCTATAAGTCCGAACATTAAATATTGCTATGTGAACTGCGTTTTTGCATTAAGTTAATTTTGGTTTAGGTTTGAGTTTGAGTTCTGTAGGTGATTTTTCGAACCCTGGGGCCCGAGCTCCAACCTCAGCAGAATGCGCCCCTTTTTTACCGCGTGAAAAGTAATGCGGTTTGCATATACGGTTTGAATTAGAGTTTTGGTAATCTTTCATTGGCTGTTATTTTTTTCTTTTCTTCATCAATAGACGCCACCCTTATGGCTGAGTAGCAGTAGTTTCCTGACTGAATTATTTGATCCTGGCTGTTAACCTGTGAGATTCTTCAATACAGCATCTTCTGAAGCTCACTTTTGACCCAACTTTTAATACATCCGCCTTATGTCACATTTACAATGCTGCTTTCCATAGCTTCCAGTGATATAACCCCAGAGGGAAAAAAGGTTTCGAAACCTTACCTCTCCTTATCTCCCAACAATGGGTTATATAATGCAAGTGTTCTTCTTCTACAAGAATGGCTCTGGCATAAAACAATCCTCAAAAATTAATATGCATATTTACCAACACCTCCGCTCAGGCAGGATATGACACAAGGTCAATTTTTAAGCGGAGTTTAACAGGTCTGAATTCAGAGCTTCCCTTCTCCTAGACGAGTTGCCTTTCCAAGGCTGTAGAACCTAGTCTGTCCTACTATTTACCCATAGCTGGAGGGAGAATAATTGGATTCATACCTTTCCCAAAGGTATTAGTGCTATGTGAAATGTAATTAGCCTGGTCGAGGATTTGAACTCGTGTCGTCGTGTCCATACCCTACGACGATAACCATTTCACCACGGGCACCTCCTCAAAAATTAATATGCCATTAACAAATGCATCGCGGGAAATGTGATTCTCACTGACGGATTGTGTAACTTTTTATATCATTTGCCTGCACGATTGTAATTTTAGCAATTTTGTGGTTAGTCATTCTTTTTGTTATTCTCCACAACGTTTCGGTCGATTTAATCAATGCTTCATCTCCTCAGCATTCCTCTTTAGGGCCGCTTCGAGCGCTAAGCGATAAATTTAGTTGGGAAAACCATTGACCAAGCGATAAACTGGGGAAAGGGGAAGCTCTCTGGGACCATCATCATCATCATGTCGCGCTGCTAGCACGGATCTCCCTGGCCCTCTCTCGCCACCTGTCTCTGTCATCCATCGCTCCCGGGAGGTTTTAAAGGCTATATCCTGTATCGGCACAGAGCTGTTGTATATAGGTTCAAGCTAGTTGTCCTGCCTTTGCTCGTCTATGTGAAGGGGTCCACCGGAGTATATCGCTTATGAGCTCATCCTTACTTCTCTAGCAGTGTCCAGCATGCATGGTTCGTCTAACTTTGATAGTTTTCATGATGGGTGGTAGGTGGATGTTCAGCTGCTGTTTTGTGGGGTGTTGCCTCCAGGACTTTTTCCATATTGCTCGCAGCATTCTTGTGTAATTGCTGTCAAGCCTTCTCTCCATACGTTTTGTTAGCCTCCATGTAGTGCATTCATATAGCAATATCGACACGACCGCTGCTGGGAAAATACTCCCTTTCATTTCTTTTTAAATTTTTGATTAAAACACATGTATTTCGTCTAGTCTTCGTTGATATGGAGGCTTATGCAAACAGCTGCTCGTTCCAGACTATGTAGCAGGGATTCGGCTTGGGCGGGTGTATTTGCCAGAAGCCCCATGACATCGGCGTAGTCCGCGTCCGTAATTGTGTGGGGTATCTTCTGCTTCTTTCTTTTGCCAGCTTGAAACCGTTTTCTTTCATTAAATCAATAGACTTTATCCGGCTCAAACGCCAGAAAAGACTGAAGAAGGCTGTAAAATGGACTAGTCAAAATATTATGATCATTTTTTTCAGATAATGAAGATCTGGCTGGTTGTAATCTTTTCCGTTTGGTCGAGTTGGAATATTTCTGGTAAGTTATAAGGACAAAATCATATTTTTACGTGGGTTTGATTTAGCGTTTGAAACGTTGTTATTGTGCTTTTAGGGTGAAATTAATCTCAGAATCCCAAGTCATACTCATCCCTTCATGATCCCAATTTTCTTCAATACCTCCCGCATTTTTAATGGTCATATGGTAATCTTTCACTATTATACATTTACATTTGCCGATGGGTATTAAAATACGTTGAATGAATTCTCTGATGAGAAGAAAGACGCTGCCCCATTAAAAACATATGGACATTTTTAAAAAATATTTTTAGGGATCAGACCTAACGAAATAAATATCAAAGTTATTCCCCTGAGGTATAGAAAGGGAATGCCCTCCCGTAGACAACCCCGAAGATTCCACTTGTCAACAAATAATGCTAGTTTTCAACTCTACTCTTATCAGACAGAGATTTCTACATCCCTCTTCATGTAACCAAGAACTTGGACAATTTCCTTTCTGCCTCCAGTTGAACAATAAAACTTGGAAACTTGATATATTCGTCTTCCTTCTATTTTCGTTAATATAACGGTAAAGGTAACCAAATCAACATTGGCGTTCCCCCCCCACCGTTATAATAGCTTTTCTTTCTCAATTTTTCCTGCAACACGAGAATAAAAGAACTGACTAAACCTTATTTACGAACTTTTTAATACGTTTCTTGTACGCACGAAAATAAATGTTAACAATAACTGTTTTAATTTCAACGCATTCTTTCTTTTAATATTGTTTGCAGATGTTAAAGTATCTTCTTTAGCCAATGGGATTACTTCGCTCTGTCTGGCTAAATTGAGGTTTAGCGATGAAGAGTGTTACGTTACCTCCAAGATATATTCGAAGGAAAATAAAGGAGACGAACGAGGATGCTGTAAGGTTTTTAATTAGAAGTTTAATGAAGCTTGAGTTGAGAGCTAGCCTTTGTGCTGGTCATCGTAGTGAGAAGAAAACAGGTCTAAAAGGGTCGAGCAGGCATTTTGGCGAGTTGTCAGTAGTTTGAAGTCCTATAGCAGTAGAAGATATATTCAGCTTAAATGCGTGGTCCTTGGTGTAGACACTTGGCGTGTTGCCAGTTGTTGGTAGTCCTATAACAGTGGAGGATATATTCAGCATAAATGCGTGGTCCATGGTGTAGGCATTTGGCGTGTTGCCAGTAATTTGAATTTGTCGAGGGCGTAATATATTCGTCTAATTCATGTTCAACGGAGAACCTTTGGTCTAGCAGAGTAACTCCTCATGATGTAAGGAAACTGCTGCTATTGAAAGAAGTGGACAGAAAGACGTCCGTCCTGCTCGAAGGTTGCCGAGGAAGAGATAGATTGGCGCTCTTTCACCGCCCGGGAAAGGTCCGGGCAGAATGGGATAAGCCACCCTCATTGGGTGAAAATATCAAACGACACCAACGGTCAAGTTGATTTACGCGCCAAACAAAAATTCGAAGTTCTTTTTGCTACAGAAGCTTTCATTACTGCAATGTTAATTATTAATAATGCATATTAATAAGAATTATTTGCTTAAGTATCAATTGGTTGTTGCTAGTGTGATGGTGGGGAATAGTAAACTTGGCCTCAGGAATAAAATAGACTAAAGAATTTTGGCAAATAAGAAAGAACAGGAACACAGATTTACGGGAAATAAATAATAACAGTGATTTTTATTTTTTATTATGTGCTGAGAGAGAGAGAGAGAGAGAGAGAGAGAGAGAGAGAGAGAGAGAGAGAGAGAGAGAGAGAGAGAGAGAGAGAGAGAGCCATTATCGTTATATTCGCAACATTTCAGCCGATGTGTCCGCTGGTTTTTTCAGGTGTTTATTGTCGAACTCGGGAGCCAACACGGAACCTCGAACCACGTCCTTTATTTAATCCACAGGGGTCGCTTTCTTTGATTCCGTTAACTATAACCGGGTACAAGTGTTAAATAGTCTTGTATTCTTTCTGTATTGTTATGTAGAGAGTCATCAGTTTACAAATATTTTGATGTCGAAAGCAAACTTTTCGTGACAGTTCTTTGAGTGTATAGGCGTGGCCGTCGCTAATATATATCACGGAAGCCACGGTATAGGTGTTTGTCGGTGAAGAAAAGGAAATTCTTCACTCACAATAATTTGTCTTTTGCTTTTGTTTTTAGTTTTTTTTTTGCAGGGTGGAGCTGATTTCTTATGCTCCTGAATACATTGGGGTCTAGTAGTCGGATGAGTTCGTTTTACAATGTATCTTTTCTCTTCTCTCTCTTTTTTTCTGACTATCTTCAAGTTGTCGGTTCTTTTATATACATTCCGAGAATTATAAGTTGTTGGTATTGAATTTTATTTTCTCTACTTTTATTGGTTAATTCCTATCTCTAAGGAGTTAGGTAGAGTTTCCGTTAACTTGGAAATTTTCTGAATCAGCGATAGCTGTCGATTAGTTTGACTTAGGTCAATTTTTAGAATTTATGATTTTTTTTCTTTTTCTGAATGTACATTTTTAGAAAAAGACTTTTTTTTTAATCTGTTTTTTGTTGAAGCTATATTACTTAAAACTGTAATAGAGTTGTTGCCGACCTGGTCTTGGCTAATAAAGTGAACTAAAGAAGGTCAACAAACAAGAATTAATAGGAACACAGAGATTCTGAGAAAATAATTACTGAATTCTATTTTGAATTACATGTATTATAATAGGGAGATTCCTTTGTGTGCGATTATTTTTGGTGTCGGAACCCAACTTTTAGTAACAGTTCTTTGTGTGTTTGTATGTCCGTTGGCAAAAGAAAAGGAAGGAACTCAATCGAATATTTTTAATTATTTCTGTGGAGCTAGTCTCTTATGCCTCTAAAAACATCGAAATCATATGAGTCTGATAGTTTTTTTTTTGTTTTTACTAACATTTCTTTCCTCTTCGATCTCATCTTTTTTCCAATCCATTTAAGGCTATCAGCCTTTTTATGCACCCCTAAAATTCTAAGGTGTTACTCAAGTTAAATTTTGTTTTCTCTAATTCTATTTAAATCCTATCCCTGAGGAGTCAGTATGTCCTTTAACTTTGGAATTTTTTTTTTATCAGGAACTGATTTTTCTGTCTTTTTTTATATATGTTTTTGGTTAAAACTGTATCACTTGGGAACCATTACAGAGGAATTGAACACAATGTTAATAGTCAAACCATCTTTATGGACGTATATATGCATGGAAGATAAGTTACAAATTATATTTGAGCTTACATGTCATTTATCAATACAAAAACGTGCCCATTTAACGTTCAGTTGTTTTTAACGTCTTCTCTTTGGACAAGATTCAATGCATTTTGCTAGAACCAAACCGAAAAAATCCCCCAAGAACCAGATGGTTCATGATTCACGCTTTTTCTTTTATCAAGTCTTTTTACTGACTGTTTCTTGAATGTTTAGGCGTAGAAGAATCTAAGAAAAAGATCCAAGTTTCTTCTTGATTCGCACTTTCTCGAATGTGTAGTTTTTAGAGAAAAGTGGGAAACCCTCTTCCCTTCTTTATATAACTTTTTTATATGCTTTAAGGCTGTATTTTTTTTACGAATATTGAGTTCCCAACTTAAAAATATAAGAAAAAATAATATCTTAATTTGATTTTTAAAATCTTTATTCCAGTTATCCATGCCAATTGGGGACTTTACCATGTTGGACAATCATTGACTATTTATTGTACGAGCAGCCAATCAACGTGGCAATTAGGAGACACCACTGTAGCGAATTGTTTTCAGTGCCAAAATCCAAACTGTTATACCGAAGATGGTTTTCAAGATAGAGTTTTCGCCACGTGTGATTATATACAACAGTCGTCTTCTATAACAATTAAGAATTTAAAAACCAGTGACACATCAAGTCTTAGATGTGGGCATCATAGATCTTTTTTTGCCATCTTTGTCGGTGGTAAGTATCTGCAATTCTGCTGAAAGATAAAAATATAATATCATTTAAATTTTTTAGAATTCTGATCATCATCATCATCATCATGTTTGATTGGTTAGTTGGTTGGGTTTTATGGCATATCAACCCTTGGAGGTTATTTAATGCGAAATCCTGTTTATGTATATTAAATATTCGATTTGTAAACGCAAAGATTGTAGATAACCTCTTCACTCAGTTAGATGGTTTCAAGTATTCTTATTCAATACTAACAATTCAATTCAACATCAATCATTTGTTTGCACACAGTTAAATTGTTAAACTGTTCTATTTGACCCATAGTCAAGAGCCTAACAAGTGCTAACGGTCGGGGTCAGAGTGTACTTGGAAGTAATGACAATGAAGGGGTGGTCTACATTACCCAAAGCTCTCGGACAGAAGCCTAACCATTTGCTAGTTTAGTGTAATAGCTAGGATACTCGATAGAGAAGGGGTCTTAACCCTTTGCAGGGATCCAACCTGCGTATTTGACAGCCCAGACATCATCATTCCGTCAAGCTGATTGGACGGATTTCATTGAGTCTCTCTCTCTCTCTCTCTCTCTCTCTCTCTCTCTCTCTCTCTCTCTATCGACCATTGCTTTTAGTTCAGTTCTCTAGTCTATAAAAATCTATTTCTAAGAAAAAAAATCAAGTCGAACACGTACGGCACTTGATTTGGCCTGAAAGGAGAAGGGAGAAGTAATACCAGACAGTGCGGCATCAAAAAGCTACTTCCTCTTTTTGTAGAGAACTACTATTAAAGAACTATCTACCCTTCGTACGAATTCGGGGACCGAACTGTAGACAGGAAAAATTAGCCAGCAGATGGGTTTCGTCACTCCCTTCTTGAATGGAGCTTACCAAGAAATATAAGTAAAATTAAACGAAAGTCGACGACACAAATCCGACCAAGTTAAACAACTGAAAGAAAATTCAACCGAGAATTCTGTTGAAAAGAACGTTAAAGATGACTCAGAATTAAATGAACTCTGAAACATTTCTACGAAAAGAAAAAAAAAGTATTTTTCTTTTCTTTTAAAAGAAATTGGACCAGCTCCTACTTATTCAATGATTAAATTGGACCAGCTCCTACTTATTCAATGATTAAATTGGACCAGCTCCTACTTATTCAATGATCTCTGAAACATTTCTACAAAAAAAAAAAAAAAAAAAAAGGAAAAATACTCAAATTCAAAGATCTTTTTTGCCCCGGACACTCTCTCAGATAAGTTCCAGCAAACTTCACTAGAATTTGCAATACTTTATTTTTTCTATTCCTTTCTTTCTTGCTTCTTTTGTATAAAATTCCTTTTAAAAACTTTATTGTCTGTGTTATCTTTTCGAATCAGTATATCCGATCAAGAAAGCTGCGGAACTTACTGTTTAAACATACGGTTTCAACTTACCGTTTAATCATCATCATCATCATCATGTCGTGCCGCCAGCAAGGATATCCCTGACCCTCTCTCGCCACTTCTCCCTAACCTTCATCGCTTCAGGCAGGTCTTCAGGGCTACATCCCGTATCCTCACATAGCTGCTGTATGTATGTTCGAGCTGGTCGTCCTGCTTTTGCTCGGCCATATGCGGGGGTCCATAGGAGTACATCACTGATGAGTTCGTCCTTGCTTCTCCAGCAGTGTCCTGCGTGTCTGGTTCGTCTAACTTGTATAGTTTTCGTGACAGGAGGCAGGTGGCCGTATAGTTGGTGCCTTGTGGGGTGTTGCCGCCAGGACTTGTTCAATATTGCTCTCAACATTCTTGTGTAATTGCCGTAAAGCTTCTTTTTCAGCCGTTTTGTTAGTGGCCAAGTAGTGCATCCATATAGCAGTAAACTTGGCATTAGTGTCACTTCATATCAAATTTTATCCACTGAAATTCCTTTATACTGAAATTATATCCATCAAATTTTCTGTATACTGCAGATTTTATCTCTTAAAATTTCTTTATATTGCAAATTTTACCTCTTAACATTTCTTTAAGTCGGCATGTACATCGGTTACGCTTCTTCAGAAGTGGCTACCATGTCTTGTGCGTGTTGTATGATTTGTGAGATTGGAATCAAGTGGTCATACAGTGACTGTTTTATAGGGTTCAACTTCCGGTATTTATTCAAAACAGTACTCAGCATTCTTGTGTAGTTTCCATCCAGCTTTTTCTCAAAGTGCTTTGTTAAAGTTTCTTTGGTACATTGTTAAATATTATTTATAATAGATACAATATACATAAATTTGCTGACTGTTGTCAAGGACGACCCGAAGACTCTCTTTTTAATTGCTACAACACCAAGGTGTAGGAGCGGGTGTTACTCCTTTCGCTAGATTGCTCCACGTACTGTTGTATACTCATATACATACTGATGTAAGCAGAAACATAATGACGACTTCAATGAACGAAACGAACACACTTCTTTATAAAAATATACCTCTCACACTTTATTCAACAGGGATGATGTTTCTTGTGTGTAAGAGGTGAGTTGGAGACGGAGACAGACTGTCACATGTTGACCCAAAGTTCCTCTGACTACAGCAGCACTTCTTCCTCATTCTACTGGGCTACTCAACCGTGGGTCGTGAGGGACCTAGCCCTCTGTCTGGAGCTGGTTCTCACCCCAGCATCTTATCTCCAGCTGGAACTGTAACTGGAACTCCAAATGACTCAAGCCGTCTGTGGCACCTGGTTATATAATTGTTTGACATCCACCTACTTCCTGTGAGCGTACGCATCTGCCCCGAATTAAACCACGTCCACAGGTGAAGGTGATATTCCGACAATTTCGACCGGATACACCTGTTTCCGCTGTTCCTCTGCCTACCCACATAGGTGCATCTCTTGATTGATGGCTCGGTCGAGGGTCAATATGTAACAGTACCCTTGATCCGTACCTTATTATTCTGAGTGTTAAGCAAGGATACATCAAGTAACATTTTTTGAGTCTTTGGTATGACTCAACCTGGGATTGAACCCAGCTCTCTCGGACCATTGGCGAACACTCTAACCATTATACCAGTCAGTATACACACCAGTAGTACTAAAAGAAAGAACATATGAATGTGTTCCAACTGATAAATCTATATTCCTAATGTTCCACGAACAAGCAGTATAAAAAAGAGATACAAATTAGAAAAAGGTTTACTTGATCACAAAAAGTAAGATGGCCATGGGGCTTTACCTTTCTCTGACAGGGTCAGAAACAGTAAACCTCATTTCTCCTAAGAAGACCGAAAGAACGTGACATGACTCCATTGAGGGAGTCTCCGTGGCATCGAGGTTAACGTGGTCGACTGTGACATCGTAGTAAGTGAGTTCAAACTCTAGTGGCGTTAGTATGTTCACTTTCGGACAAACATCATTGGGAAAAATATGAACTACCTTATCCTACCAGGTAAAAGTTACACAGTACCATTACTATCTTCCTCCAAGAATGCCTTTGGCATCAAATAACCCATTAAGCTTGATATGCTATTAAACAAAGAAACTAACCAACCTACAACTAGGAATCATCGAACAAATCATGACCAACAATAAGACAATAGACGATCTAGAATATATCCTAGAAACATCACTATTAATACTATCAACATTTCAATCAGTAATTGTCTCTAGTGGGTCTGGGACCAGTTATCTCTTGCCGAGAGAATAAATCTAGTATTCAACGAGAAAAGACCAAACATATTTTGCTGTTACACCAACTGTTGAATCAAAATATCAGTTTTGAATTTCATGAATGATAAAGTTTTATATTCAAAGGAATTCAGGACTGATCCACAAATAAGATTAATAAAAATAGAAAAATACTAAAAATATATATGTAAACGGTACACAAGTAAGATTAATACGTGCACAAAAAATATTTGGTTGTCTGTTCAACTCAAAATCCTGTTATTTGTTTTCTGTTTGAATGTTTCATTTATAATTCATTTCAGTATTAAGCTTTCATCACAATTACCCGGAAAACTCCCCGGCTACAATATAGGGTGCTTTATAAAAAGCTTAACATTTCTATCGTAGTTCTTTTACGATGTTATTATTCTAAGGTCTCTTCTTGTTTATCATCCCCGTCAACACATTATTGGAATTGTCTCCTTAATATATCAGTTCTTCTTTTCTAATAAAGGTACCGAATTATATATATATATATCTATAAAATAAATGTTCAGGGACGATTAGTTTTGAATTATTCAAATTGAGAACATATGAACGGTTTCATATAATTCCCCACGAGTGGTCGATGTATGACAATTAATATATGTATATGTATATAATATAATATAATATATATTAGTTTTTATGTATATTTAGTAACATGAATTCGTATCTGCGACGAGAGGTTTCATGCCGTCTAATTCTGCCTGATGATTTTCGTAATAAGACGACATGAAATCCTGGGTCGCAGATAAAATGTCTATAAAAACTGATATATATGTATTTATTATAATTACTATATAATAGCTCTATGACATATATTGAGCACTCTCCAAATTATACCGCATTTGGTCTACCACAAACTCACCAAGTAAGATAGTGACAACTAAACACTGTTATCGTCATCATCATCATCATGTCGTGCTGGTAGCACGGATACCGCTGAGCCACTCTCGCCACTTTTCCCTATCGTTCATCGCCTCAGGCAGGTCTTCTGGACAACATCCTGTATCCTCACATAGTTGCTAAATGTATGTTCGTGCAGGTCGTCCTGCTTTATACACTGTTATAATATATATATATATATATATATATATATATATATATATATATATATATATATATATATATATCATACAGAACAATTACATCTGTAATGTACTAGGAAAAATTCAACAGACAGCATTTTGCTATCGTGAATTTATTTCCAAAAAGTGTATTGACAGGGATGGTGAACAAGCGAAGACTGTTAGAAATTATATCATAAATGTGCTCCCATCATGATGTCAACGTTTTCTTTTAATCACCCTGTATTAAATTGCATTTCCTTACAATAACTCGTTATGCTAATTTGCTATATACGTTACCCCCGTAACAAATTGATTTTAAATGTTCAGATACTTAAAAAATTGTTCTTTTTTCATTTTTCTTTTTCCTCGTTATTCCGTAGTTTATAGCAAACATTTTCGTTCTGAAAACAATCCTAGTTTTGCATTGGATGAAGAGCAATATACATTGGTATGTGATAGAACAAACTCACGAGAAATGGCTTGGTACGATGATGAAGAACGTTATATTGGATACTTTAATCCCGGGAGATGTCAGAACATTGTTCAGCCTTCAAATTCATTTTCAAGAATAAAATTTTCTTGCACCCAAAATGCTATGAGGCTTCATATAAACCGTATTCGTCTTGACTCAGACGATAAAAAAACAATTGCTTGCCGGAACGGAAATAAACTTTATTTTTTTGACATCAACGTTAATGGTAAGTATTTACTTTTATCTATTTAATTCAACTTAAATAAAGTTGAAAGAAAACAAAAACATATTACCCATAACTACTGGTTGTAGCAGAAACACCTCCCAAATTTTAAACTGTCACCTGTGTGCTGCAAGTGAACTTAGGCTAGTGAAAAGAAACATTCCTTTTCATTTTTTGATAAGATTATTACCTCCCTTCTTAGCCAAAGAGTTCATCTAATGGCTACAAGGCGGTGTGATCAAAGTAATATATAAAGCGAACGCGTGGGATACTTAGCCTTTTTTCCTTGTAGCATTGGACCAGCTCCTACTTATTTGGGCCTCTTGGCCCGAGCAAGTCACTCGGTGCGGTCTTTTTCTTCTCAGAAACCTCATGTTTCATTGAACACAACAGCATAGAACAATACATTTCTAAATCATATATGTCTTCACAAAAACATCTAATTCTCTTATACGTATATATGCTAAAGACTTTTCAACAGTTAGGTTATTTCTCAACAAATATTCTGTATGAACATTTTTGTATCTGATTGTCATTCTTGTATTCATGCTATGAAGTTTTCACAGGCAATAAAATATGTTGTTAATTCGTCGAACGTTGTTCTCGCATATAATCTGCAAGAGGAAATATGACAACATTTTACATTTCCTCCAAAGCCAGTGGTCTAAATTGTGACCTCTCTCTCTCTCTCTCTCTCTCTCTCTCTCTCTCTCTCTCTCTCTCTCTCTCTCTCTTTCTCTCTCTCTTTATATTAGCGAGAATTAAGGTCTCCAAATATGACAAATGTAAGATGACAACCTAATGATGTCTTCGGTATCATAGCTTCCGCAGTAACTTATAACACAATCGTTTCTGGTTATAATCTGGCAAAATATAAATCTCTTTCAGTTCCAGTTCGAACTGTCACAATTAAGGATTCAGGCAAAAACCTACTTCTGGAAGGCCAACGAAGAAACTTCATCTGTGACTCTGGAAAAACAAAGCCAGATGCAATCATATGGTGGTTTCTTAAGTATCAGAATGGATCAAAAATACGGATTCTGGATTCTATCAAGAATGTAATAAAGAAGGATCAGAAAAAATTTCAAACTATATCAACTCTGGAATTAGATTTGAAAAGAGAGTATGGAGGTATCATGTGTCAAGCAAAAATAAATGATACGGCATGGACAAAATCGTCTAACCTAGAACTAAAAATAATATGTAAGTATTCTTAACTTGAGGATTATTTATTGAATTATTTCTAATATATATATATATATATATATATATACATATATATATATATATATATATATATATATATATATATATATATATATTGTCGAATAAATGTTTGGGCCTACTCTGAGTTCATAATAAAGGTAATTTTGCAGTTGATCGTAAACTTTGAATGGAACTGCCTTAGAATAAGCAAGAGTTGTTTACACATTTACACGCTGTTTGGGAATCGGGTAGTGTAATGGTTAGCAAGCTACACTAACAAAACTAGACGAGTGAGTTTGAGTCTCATTCGGTGACCCATTCATACGGCCTGGTGCCACATTTAAGCCGAAATCTTCGTACTCTTTGGGAATCAATTCCAGGAGCATATTTTCACAAATTACAAGGAAATATAGTAAAAATTTGCTCGGCAGTAATAAATACTCGAGGACGATTATTTGCTGAAAATAATATTACATTGCTTTTATTCGAAATAGGATTATTTTATGTTGATTTTGATTGAAATTTTTCCATAATTGGATGAAAACATAGAAAAACAAACTTGTTTCTTTAAAGACATGAAACTTTTCCATGGTTTGTTTTGGTTCTATGGCATATCAACAATTGTAGCTTATTTAATGCCAAATATTATATATATATATATACTAAATATTAATGATATGTAAATGCATTTTAGCAGCTCTGGTGGCTCACTCGGTTAGCGCGCCGTATTTATAGACAGTATTTCCTCTAGTTGAAACTAAACGCATTTTGTTGATAAGATATTTAAACGAAACTGAGCTCTTTTTTGACGCACATTTAAATGATTTCAAATATTTCTATTGAATACGAATAACGCTATTTACTATTAATAACAGTTAAAATCTAACATCAGTCATTTGTTTGCATACATTTAAATATATATATATATTTTTTTCTTTCTTTTTTCTTTAAGAAAAAAACAAAAACCGGTCACATTAGGATTATAAATTTATTTCCATCCTGTTATGGGTTAGCCATAAAAGGATGGAAATAAATCTATAATCCTAATGTGACCGGTTTTTGCTTTTTCTTGAAGAAATTATTGCTCTGTAATGTCAGTTACACTGAGCTCTTTACCAGGAAAATTTAAATGTTCTCTTGAATATTTTTTGTCATGATGGAATTACTCCCAACTCCGGTTTAAGTGGACCGAATACTATATATATATATATATATATATATATATATATATATATATATATATATATATATACATAATTTGTAAGTAAATAGTTTAGTGGTAATTTTATTTTTAAGTGAGTTAAAACTAATTTGTTTGAAAACTAGTATTGTTATTGTTTCTACACATTGAAATGTTTTCTATTATTGATATCTAACACTAATAATTCTATTCAATATTAACCCTTTTTTTCAGACAGTAAAGTGGTTACGTGTATTGCTATTTAACTCTAATTATTCTATTGTACACTATTCATTCATCTGCACACAGTCAAATGATTACAAGTATTGTTATGTAATACCAATAATTCAATTCACTCACGCAGTTGGTGAGTTTTGAGTATTGGTATTTAACGCTAATAATTTCTCATTACTCATAGGACAGCATTAAGTTAACTGGTTCCAAGTATTGCTATATAAAACTTACAATACAATAATATAGTAGTTTGTTTACACAGAGTTCAATTTCTATCAATTCATTTTAACTTTAATAATTTTTTGTTCACAATTTATATATCAAACAGTTCTATAAGATCCATAGATAGGATCCTATCAGGTACCACCACTAAGAGTCAGAATGGACCTGGGAGCAATGGCATTAAAGGAGTATTCCAAATTTCCCAAAGCTCCAGAACCGGAGCTACCCCATCAGATTGTTCAGCGTCATAACCAGGATATTCGTTACTGGGGGTTTGCCCATCTGCATAGATACGGTCGGTGTAATCTTTAGCCTCAGCCTCAGCCAACTGGGCTACATAAAACTTTCTTTTTTTTTAAGTCTAGAGAAAAAAATCAATGTGGTTGCCAACGTTTTGTAGTGTGTATATATCTATAAGTAAAGATATGAACGATTACTCTGTTTACGATATATATATATATAGGTGGGGTTGGGTACTTTGGCGAAGGATTTAACGGCTGGCACTCGTGCAATGCATAGCTCTTCGTAAGAATTGAGCACTCTGGTATCCAGTAAGGCAAAATGTAAACACGCGAAAGCTATTACATAATGCATTATTATTCCCGAACTGAGGTATGTCGACTGTTGGCTGAGCAGTATGATACGTAGAGATATTCGTAACTGCAAAATATCCGGGCATTGAAAATTGCTCGATTCTGCTATCTGGGATCATGTGAATGCTTTATATAGTTGTGCGGTTAATTATAACGATGAGTGTTTTGGTGTCTTGCATAGAGGCAGGAAAAAACAACATATAATTGTCCTGGAAGCCCTTTAGATTTTATTTTATAGGCCAACTCTATGCAGGTAAAACCCAAGAACTCCTTGAACTAAATGGGAGATATTTCTTGCTTGACTCAGAGCGTTTTTTAATTTTTTCCCTCTCCTTCACCTTAGTCTGGCTATCATTCCGATTTTCAACCCCTTTTAATTAATCTTATTTACATTGTTTTTAAACGACTTTTGATGGCTGTCGCTTGACAAATGTCAGATAAAAGGGCCCTTGCCATTTCAATAAATTTCACATATTGTAATCTAATTTTGCATATATATATATATATATATAAATATATATTAGACCACACAATGAATACGATTCATTGGCCACTTTTTCGTCCAATGATTGTGTACATTGAATAAAACATAAATAAATAGATTTCTAGCATTCATAATTTGATATTTAGGTGATGTTATACTTGCTCCGGACATTGGCCTAGCGGTTAGAGTGTTCGTCAATGGCCCGGGAGACCTGGGTTCAATCCCAGGTCGAGTCATACCAGAGACTCAAAAAATGGTACTTGATGCCTCATTGCTTAACACTCAGTATTGTAAGGTACGGATCAAGGGTAAAGTGGAGCAATCCAGTGAAAGCAGTAGCGCCGTCCCCTACACCTTGGTGTAGTAGCTATCGAAAAGGGAGCCATCGGGTCACCCTCGACTATGATCGCCAGCATTACTTTTATACTTGCTCCGGTAAAGTAGCATAGACCCCCTTTTCTTGCAAACTATTCTCATTTTGGATCAATTTTTATAATATATATATATATATATATATATATACCAGATGCCATACAGTTACATACATATATATTTTTTTTTCATCATACAACGTGTGAAAGCACATGCCATTCTCTGTCCTCATCCGCCGCCAACCAGGGTGATAACACAGTTTCGGTAGCTTAAGGCTATTATATATATATATATATATATATATAAGTGTGTGTGTGTGTGTGTACCAGTTGCATCTATATATATATATATATATATATATATATATATATATATATATATATATACCAGTTGCCAAACAGCAAGGGTTGTGTCACAGAGCCTCTTTCAGGGTGTAAAACAAGTTCGTCGTTCTCCCAATATTTAACTCATCATCAGAAAGGCATGCCGACAGCACGGTTTCTATCGACTGTCTCAATATTCATCCTTATCAGCCATTGATTTTGGTAAGTCTTCCAGACGGTATCCAACGCCCACACAGAGCTGATAAATAGTTTGTTGCTGGTCGGCCAACACTGATATGTCCACGTGTAGGAGTTCATTGAAGAACGACGCTCACATGCTCCTCTTTCCTTCCCCAGTAGTAGCCAGCATGTCGGTAGTACCCAGTCTATGCTTAATCTATGCAAAAATTGACATCGTTTTTACGAGATGAGATATTGTTACTGAGGTATATGGGCTCATCCTCTAATTTCAAAAGCTTGCCATTTAGTGAAAAAACTGTCACATTCTTGATTAAATACATGAATTCTGTTTTCTCTGAGTAGACTATAAATGGACACTTCTTTGATCCCTTTGTATTCATGTGACTTGCCTCAAACGATCAACTAGTTCACATCTATCTATCTATCTATCTATCTATTACAGTCTGTTTCTATCTATCTATATATCAATCATCAACTAAAGTTGTGATTGAAATCTGACAGAATTAAAAAAGACAATTTAGAAAATCGGAAGACAATTTACGTTCATATTTTTACACAATAAAGCCGTGTGTTACCACATTAATACAATTATATGGAATATAAGAATCTATAAACAACAAACATGAATCTGACTCGAACTTGTCTTTCTGGAGTGATATATTATGATGTTTGAATTAAACATTCCGACTTTATCCTTAATTATCTCCCTTTTATGCAAATCAGTCCATGGTCATATGATCATTTCCTTTTTGATAAAACAAATGAACCAAAGGCGTTCCCTTTGATAATAAGAGGAAGGAAAAACAACGACCTTGAGCACCCTGGATGACACCTCAAGTGAAGACAGCCAAACTGTCTCTTCGAGTTAAATATATACCACGTGTTTAATATCTCTCTCGTGAAATTTCCTATTCAGAATTATAGTTTTCACCAATCGTTCCTTTGTTTGATGAATTTTATCCATAAATTGTTGCATGCAGAGTTCTGTACAAAAGAACCTTCTATTCGATAGGACATTCCACCTTTCATGCTGTTTGTGGTATTTGGTTTCTTTTTGTAATAAATGTGCTAGTACCTATTATAACCTGGAATCAGAGAAAGAGCGACAGAAGAAGCAGAGAGGCAGAATATGAGGGAGGAGGCTCTGAGGGAGGTGGCGGCCGGGTCAGCGAACAAGAAAAGTGGCTATCCCTTCCACCCCGTATTGCTTCTTCTCTTTGTTTATCTAAGTCAGTTGGCGCATTTCCTACTTTGTCTTTCTCTCTTTTCAGTGACTACTATGAAAGTCTAGTAATAAATGAAATTACTTATCTTGCGAAACAACGGAGGTGTTTTGTGTTTGACTCTTTTTCATCATAGTCAGGTTACTACGTCGTCCGACTGGAACCTAAGTGATAATGCTATTTGAGGCCGTCGTATCTATCTATCTATCTATCTATCTATCTATCTATCTATCTATCTATCTATCTATTGCAGTCTGTTTATATCTACCTATGTATCAACTTATGAATTAATTTTATTCCAAATAAAGTTGGGAATGAAATCTGACAGTTTAAAAAAGTCAAATTGAAAAATCTGAAATCAATTTACGCCCATATTTTCACACAATATAGCAATTTGTTACCAGGTTAATACAATTATGAAATGGAATATTAAAATCTATAAACAACAAACCTGAATATGTACCATGGCCATATATATGAATATGCGAAACGTACATGGGACGCTCATTACATATATACATAACACATCTCACATAAAACATAGGAATCTCGAAATACGAAAAACACGTAACGACTTCTCTGTTCAGGAACGAAGCTTTTATTACTTTTGAGTTTAAAGGTTCTTCGACATAAGGAGAGAGACACAATCTTCTTATGCTTGCTTTTTCACCTGGCCCCCATCTGGCGCGGCGCCTGTAGCGTGCAAATTCGACTCGCCTCTACGAGTCCCAAAAGTCGAACCTCCTCGTTCGACGTCTAGTTTCAACTCTCTAACTTTCTTCGAAAACCCCCAAATCTTCTGCGCGCTTCCGGTGTGTGACGTCACTCGCACCCCGTAACCCTACTTCCAATATGGGCTATTGTGTCATCTCATAGTGACAAGTCCGCCTCGCGAACGCGTCAACATGCATCAAGTTTGCACCTAACTAACCCATGTGCTGAGCAGAAAGTTTCCCAACCTAACTAAACCCAAAGGTTTGAACCGAAATCCCTCGGCCATTATATTACAAATATAATTGACTAAGATTTGCCTCTTCATAGCGGAACATTTACATGTTTAAATTAAATATTCCGACGTTTTAACTGAATTATCTCCCTTTATCGCAAATCCATCTTTGATAATAAGATCATTCCCTTCTTGATGACAGCATAAATATAACTAAGTATATGGCACAACTATTATCCCATCTCTTATCTCATCATCCATGGAAGATTATTTGCATGGGATAAATGTTGACAAATTTCTTTTTTCTTTATATTCATCAGATCCACCTTCCAAGATCAGCATTTCCCAGACATCGTCTTTCGAAGGTGAAACAACAACTTTAACTTGCAACGCTTTTGATGGGAACGCCGTTGTTAAAAGGGTTTTGTGGTTACCAGGCAACATTAGTAAACAAAGCATCCAGCTAAAACTAAACCGAGCTGACAACAAAAAGATGTATAAGTGTTTCATGTACTTTGAATACTTTAATACGTTGTCGGCTTCCATAAATCTAAACGTGAAATGTAAGTATTTCTGAGCAACTAAACAATTGAGCATAAAAACTAACTGCACAAATCTATGCTAGTATTTACAACGTTTGCCCACCACACACACACACACACACACACTTATATATATATATAAATATATACAATATTGCAATAACTTGACAGATTATAGGCGTCTTTATTGCCAAAGCTGCAGCTCAACCCTCCTAATCAATAATTAGTTCCTATTCATGAACTCTCAAGAGACTTAAACCCTGTTGTTATCTACCAAAGCTAAAAGTATACTTGATACACGTGGCTTGAATTTTGTACGGAGTTAGTGGGATATACCTCTAGATTATCATTTTTATAAATATTCATGTGTCTTTTTATTCAAGGATGATATATATATAATCCTTGAGTTATAGGAAGTGGTATATATCGTTATAAATACTTATCTAAAAGTCCATAACTCTAAGAATGTCATTGGGTGGCATTACCGCTATTTCAAATAATAATGGAGATAGCGCATCCCCTTAGAATATACATTTCTGGATCTTTACTTCAGGTAAGCTTTTTACTCATGCTGTCAATTCTCCTCACCAGTTTTCCATTGTTTGCTCGATAAACTTTATGATTTCGTCTGGTATTTTGTATATTTTAAGACAATGTAATAACTTGCTTTGGGGAACCATATCAAAAGTATTTTTTAGTCTAGATATATTTCGTCTTGTTTTACTCTCGTTGAGGATGTGTTGTTCAATATACAGTTGTTCTCCTGTTCCTCTGGTTCCCCTGCGGCATCTTTTCTTGCGGCTTATTAATGAGCAGTAAATCTCCTCCCTAATTTGTGCCGTTACGATATTCCACATCGTCGGTAGGCACGTTATTGGTTTATAGTTGTTTGGAGAGATCCTTTGATGAAGTCTCTCTGGATGAGGGTAGTCTTTCTTTTTGTCATCAATTTGGGTATCTCAGTTTTTTGCATGCATTTATTCGTTTTGGTTGCTAGTTTGTTGTAGATGGAGAGGAATTTTTGAAATCAAAATCCGTGTATACCACCTCGGCTGGGGGGTTTCCAGTCTGGCATTTTAAAATATTTTGAGTAGTGCATCGATGTCTATTTCCTCGTTAGGGCCTTCTTCGAGTATTAGCAACTCTTTCTCCATGTTGTTTATCCATTCGGCTTTTTTGTTATGATCTTTTTGTTTCCATATTTTGTTGCGAAATCTTTTATTACTCTGTTTTAAAAAAATAAATTTTTGGTCTCAGGCAAGAATAGGGTTAGGTGTTTTTTGTTAATTTGGGTGTGCTGAATTCAAATGTATAAATAGTTTTGCTCTATCACCTCTAGTTTTCTCGATTTTAAATAGTCTCATTTTAGTATAAACAGAGAATATATGTGCATATTTCAAGTGTTGCAGCAGCTTATAACAGGTAAAACAGGATAGATAAAGAACACTGATTGAATCAATATACTTGGATGTCACAATTACACAATTCATAGTACCACAGACAGTCAAAAGTGTGTTTTCTTAGAAGATCTGGTGTATTTTGCCTCTGGGATGTCACGCAAGAGCATCCAGCTGAAGTGTCCCATCATACTGGGGTTCCATTTGCCTTGATTGTTGCATCTTCGTAATGTCTTGGTGGAATCTTTCTCCATGCTCATCACTCACTGCTCCAAGGTTTGGAGGAAGAAGTTGAGGTGTGAATGGAGAAAATGAATCTTGAGTGATATTCGGCACCCCATATCCTCGTAAGACTTTGGCAACTTCTCAATACAGGCTTGGTAATCTGGTACGCGTGTGTTACCAAGGAAGCCACTACAGACTGACTTGAATGCTTCCTTTGCTCTCAGTTCCTTTAAGTTCCTTTAAGTTAAGAAGCTTCTCAAAATCAGTATCTGTAAAGTCTTTATATCTGAGGTAATGGATGCTTTGCTAGGTATGGATGAATCGATAGGATGGATGGTGATTAAAGACAGAGGGAGAACAAACATCTGCTGCTAAGCCTGGTACATACCTTTATTGACCAAATCCCCCGGATGTAGTAGGGGCCGTAACCTCTGTGGCATCAGAGGTTATTTCCCTTTTGTTAGTTAGGATATTACAGTATCCTTCAGCACTTCTCGGATCTGAGGTCCGACCAAGATGCCCTCTTTGAGCTTAGCCGCACTAAGACCTAGGAACACAGTAGACACGTGTTGGAAGGCAGTACCATTTTTGTGCAATGCCTTCATGAAATTCTTCATCAAACCAAGCTTGATGTGAAGAGGAGGAAGAAGCACTTTATTCATGTCCACCAGAGGATTCTCCTTGAGGCTATGTTCGCCAAGAACAAAAGTGCTTCTAGACCCCCAGTCTTTCTGCTTGTAATGCTCGGATACAGCTCGACTATCCCAGAGACAGAGAAAACAACAGTACTTTGTGAAGCCCGCTTGCATACCCATAAGAAGACCAATGACCTTGAGGTCCCCACACAGACTCCATTAGTACTCGCTGTACTTAATAGCTTCTAAAAGAAGCTCCATATTGTCATAGGACTCCTTTAGATGAACAGAGTGTTCAATAGGAATGCTGATATATTTATTCCCGTTGTGCAGAAGAACACCCTTGAGACTTCGCTTGGAAGGGTGTATGAAAAAACGTCAGTCTAAAGGATTATGTGGCAAACCAAGGGACGTAAACCAGCCAGGTATGTTTGTGCAGTAGCACAACTTGTTTTCCATGTCGAAAAAGGAAGCAAGGTCTTTGTTCCGATTCCTGAAACTGGTGATCCTTACATCTTCCTGGACTAGGTTTCACTGTTTAAGCCGAGAAGCCAAGAGCTCTGACTGCTCTCTTGACAGATACGAATCGCGAGAAGGATCATTCAGGTCTTCTTGCGTGATCCAGTGTGGCTCATTGCCACTTGTTCCTGAATATGTTGACTCAATATCTTCCAAAGATATTGACTCGGCAGAATCCTCCCTTGAAGGAATTTCTTCATCTGAAGAGGGAAGAAGATCCTTATTTACTGGAGGTGTAGTTACAGGAAGATCATCTGAATGGGGAACGGGTCTCATAGCAGATCGAAGGTTGGGATATTTGATCTTTTTCCTAGAAGATGCATTGAAACCAGTTATATTAGTTAAAAAGGAAATAACAATCATCTGCGTGGTTTCGCGGCTCTCTCCAAACCATCGGGACTGCAAAGTTGAAAGCAAAGTTGAAAACTAAATGTGCATCTGAAAATGTAAAACTAATATTTAGTAACCCAAAAGATGTGTAACACGATAGTTGAGGGACACCAACCCCCTGCGCTGCCGGCGAGACAACCTCTTCCAATGACTGCCAGAGTGTGGATTGAGACCTGCTGCCTTTACTGTCAAAATCCGTCTTGATTTATAACTATAACTATGTATATATATATAATGTAATGCCATCACTTACATTTAGTGCATAATAACTAAAAGATAAGCCATAGGTCTCACAACATTTGAATTAACCCTGAATTCATATACGCATTTATGTACCGGATATGCACAAAATGCACACTATGCATGTCTAAAAAACTAGAGGTGATGAGTAAAAACGGATTTCAAATTTGAATTCAGCACCCTCAAATAAGGTAAAAACGGGTATTTTTGTGTTTGCCTCAATTTCTTTGTAAACCAATGTTATTATTCAGACAAACCTGATATTAAGACCAAAGAAATTGAAGTGATTGAAAATCGGACACAGACAATCACTTGTGAAGCAGAAGGAAATCCCAACCCTGAAGTGCAATGGATCATTGGAAATAACACTTTCGACTCATCCGACTTGAACATTTCTTTTACACGCCATGTAAAAAATGTCGTCTGTGTTGCAACTGCAAATAGTCCCAAATGTGGACTTCTCAAAACTATCCAAAGAATTCACATTTCTGTTAAATGTAAGGGATCATTTTTTAAAATAATCTTTACTGTTGTAATATTACATGATTCAGCAAAGGACGGTAGGCCTCAAAATATCTGACTCGTCATTTGTATTCCGCTGAAGAAAAAAGTTTCGATGTTTATCATTTATTTTTTTAATTTGTATCATTGTTACAAGTCATGCCGTAAAAGCAAGCAAGGCAGTAAATTTTCTATTTACTGTGTGACATTCTCTTTAAAATAAACACTAGAAGCTCTTTGTGTATTTTAATTTCTTTCAATTTCTTGCAGTCTGTTCATATGTATGCATGTATCTATAATTCTATATACCTACCTAATTAGTCTTTTATCTCTCTCTCTATCTATCCAACAACAGCAGTATCTATCTATCTATCTATCTATCTATCTAAAATAAGTAAGAATTATAGTTGATTGTCTTTTTAGTAAATAGTTTTTCTTCCCTGGATATGCGGTTGGAGGTTTGGGGAGGTTTTGAGTTATGAATATCTTGGTGAATACAAAGTCTTGGCATAAACGTGTCACTGAAAGTTTTAAAGCAAGAGAGAGAGAGAGAGAGAGAGAGAGAGAGAGAGAGAGAGAGAGAGAGTGGTGGGAGCTATAAGTACAGCAAGGGAGAAACGAATAGGAAATTGAACGGAAGATAATCTCGGAATCCAAGCAATGATATTTAAAAATAGAATGTATCAGCAGCAATCCGCCTGACGGGCGCTGATTGGATGCAACAAACTCAAACGGAAAATCCATAAAGTTGACATCGAATAGAAAACAGAAAATAGTCAGTTAAAGGCCGGCCGCATAGATGTGAAGATAGGCTGAACAGTCGGCAACCATTTTGGGTAATGTCCGCGAAGGAGTAAGCGTACAACAGCGGACTAAACCAGGCAGTCACAGAGAAGCCCAAGTGCTGAAAAAAAAAAAAAACGAAAGAACCGAAGCCATTCCCTTTGATAATAAGAGGAAGGAAAAACAACGACCCTGAGCACCCTGGATGACACCTTAAGTGAAGACAGCCAAAATGTCTCCCCGATAAAGATATGTACCACGTGTTGAATATCTCTCTCTTGAACTTTCCTATTCAGAATTATAGTTTTCACCAATCGTTCCTTTGTTTGATAAATTTTATCCATAAATTGTTGCATACAGCATTCCGTACAAAAGAACCTTCTATTTGATAGGACATTCCATCTTTCATGCTGTTTGTGGTATTTGGTTTCTTTTTGTAATAAATGTGCTAGTACCTATTATAACCTGGAGTCAGAGAAAGAGCAGCAGAAGAAGCAGAGAGGCAGTAGATGAGGGAGGAGGCTCTGAGGGAGGTGGCGGCCGGGTCAGCAAACAAGAAGTGTGGCTGTCTCTTCCACCCCGCATTGCTTCTTCTCTTTGTTTATCTAAGTCAGTTGACGCATTTCCTACTCTGTCTTTCTCTTATTTCAGTAACTACTATGAAAGGGTAGTAACAGATAAAATTACGTATCTTGCGAACCTACGGACGGTATTTTGTATTTGAATCTTTTTCATCATGGTCAGGTTACTACGTCGTCTGACTGGAACCTAAGTGATAGTGCTATTTGAGGCCATCGTATCTATCTATCAATCTATCTATCTATTGCAGTCTGTTTATATCTACCTATGCATCAACTTATGAATTAATTTTATTCCAAATAAAGTTGGGAATGAAATCTGACGGATTAAAAAAGTTAAATTGAAAAATCTGAAGTCTATATCCGTCCGTATTTTCACACAATATCGTGATATGTTACCAGATTAATACAATTATGAAATGGAATATTAAAATCTATAAACAACAAACCTGAATAAATGACTAAAATTTGCCTCTTCATAGCGATACATTTACATGTTCAAATTAAACATTCTGACGTTTTAACTGAATTATCTCCCTTTATCGCAAATCCATCTTTGATAATAAGATCATTCCTTTCTTGATGACAGCATAAATATAACTAAATACATGGTACAACTATCATCCCATCAATTATCCCTACATCCATGGAAGATTATTTTTATGGGATAAATGTTAACAAATTTCTTTTTTCTTTATATTCATCAGATCCACCTTCCAAGATCAGCATTTCCCAGACATCGTCTTTCGAAGGTGAAACAACAACTTTAACTTGCAACGCTTTTGATGGGAACACCGCTGTTAAAAGTGTTTTGTGGTTACCAGGCAACTTCAGTAAACAAAGCATCCAGCTAACGCTAAACCGAACTGACAACAAAAAGATGTTTAAGTGTTTCATGTACTTTGAATACTTTAATACGTCGTCGGCTTCCATAAATCTAAATGTGGAATGTAAGTATTTCTGTGCAACTAATCAATTGAGCATAAAAACTAACTGCACAAATCAATGCTAGTATATACAACGTTTGCCCACCACACACACACACACACACAGACACACACACAGATATATATATATATATATATATATATATATATATATATATATATATATATATATATATAGGTAAGATTGCAATAATTTGACAGATTATAGGTGTCTTTACTGCCAAAGTTACTGCTCAACCATACTAATCAATAATTAGTTCCTATTCATGAACTCTCAAGTGACTTAAGCTCTGCTGCTATCTTCAAAAGCTAAAAGTATACTTGATGCACGTGACTTGAACTTTTTACAGAGTTAATGGGATATACATTTAGATTATCATTTTTTTGTCATCGATTTGGTTATCTCAGTTTTCTGCATGCATTTATTCGTTTTGGTAGCTACTCTGTCGTGGATGGAGAGGGATTTTTGAAATCAAAATCCGTGTATACCACCTAGGCTTGGGGTTTTCCAGTCTGGCATTGTAAATGCTTTGAGTTGTGCTTCGAGGTCTATTTCCTTGTTAGGGCCTTCATCGAGAATTAGCAACTCTTTCTCCATGTTGTTTATTCATTCGGCTTTTTTTGTTATGATCTTTCCGTCTCCATTTTTTATTGCAAAATCTTTTATTCTTATTCAGACAAACCTGATATTAAGACCAAAGAAATTGAAGTGATTGAAAATCGGACACAGACAATCATTTGTGAAGTAGAAGGAAATCCCGACCCTGAAGTGCAATGGATCATTGGAAATAACACTTTTGACTCATCCGACTTGAACATTTCTTTTACACGCCATATAAGAAATGTCATCTGTGTTGCAACTGCAAATAGTTCCAAATATGGACTTCTCGAAAGTATCCAAAGAATTCACATTTCTGTCAAATGTAAGTGATATTTTTTTTTCATTTTCTACTCTTATACTATTACATTAGGTTGGGGGACGAGTAGGACTCAAAAGCAGTGGCTCGTCATGTCTCTTTTGTAACGAAAGAAGTACCGACGTTTATCATTTAATTGTTGGGGAACTAAACATGTTGATCTCCCTTTTGGGGAGTTATCGGTTGGGCATCTGACAATCACGTGTCTGTTGGTCATGTGACATTTTGAAAAGCGAGTTCAGATATCCGTTTTATAAAAGCGAGTGAAAATGTACCAGTAGACGCCATGTCTAGTGGAATAATGCTCTTCCGTTGGATTGATCTTTGGAATACCAACGATTTTTGGATCAGCTTTGGTCAAGGATGGCGAAGGTGGCACAGTCAAAGGTCTACATACGTGTCTAAACATTTGCAGACCACCACACACGCTTTTGTACGGGGTTTAGCCAAGACAAACACATTGCAGCCTTCATAGAGAGGATCCTTTAAGTCCTGTAGAGACACCCAGAATTTTTGAGGTGAAAATAAAAAAACTACCACGGAACATTGCTGTAGACTGTTTGAAATCTGCTTCTTTGGATCCAACATGGTTTAGCATGGACACTTCAGTGACTCTCCCACTACCAGTAGCAGCAAATGTTTTAAAAGAGACTGTGACTAGGTCTGGCTCTCATGTTAAACGACCTAAACATTTGTTGAATTGAATGAATTCTTTTTCAGGCCTGAACTTTAAACAGCACCTTTTCCCTAGATCAGAAAAAATGTAAGTTTTTAATAGCTGCTATCGGATTACTTGTTCTGTGGAAGGGCTTTTACGGCCTTTTTATAGTTTGGGACAGTTTGCCATGTTTTGTGATTATGTGTACTACATATATGTATAAAATGTGTGTCGTTGCAGTCTAAATGGATTTTGTTTTTTCTTACCGAACCATTCTGTGTTAGGTTCCATTTAAAAAGCTTAATGCATTATAGGAAAAAGCTGGTGGTAGTCTCAATGAATATCACACATCTATAAATTCCTATATTATGTTTTAATTTTTCAATCCCTGATCGAGTCATACCAAAGTCTCAAAATCTGGTATTTGATGTCTCCTTGCTAAACATTTAGAATTATAATGAGTGGATCTAGAAAAAGTGAAGCAATTCAAGAAAACGAGGAGCTCCCTCTCCTACACTTCAGTTTAGAAGCTTATGAAAAGGAAGCTTTCGGATCGCCCTCGACTACGGTTGTTATATTTTGACCCTTCGCCCCGGCCTAAAAATGCTATTCCTTGGTAATACACCGGAAGGAAGTGACACATTCCAATGGCCAGTAATCGGAAGAGATCGCGTGGGCGGATTAAGGCTTATGAGGTGGGACAAGGTGAAGGCTCCATTGTGATGTACCGGAAGAGAGTGACCTCTGAACTGCATGACAGTTATTTCCGCTTGATGACGATTGAACATCCGATTCAAAGATCCAGTAGGCGATCGTGTGGGCGTTGAGCTATTATTTAACTCAGTTGAGTTTGGGGTCCAGAAGCAGTTGCCGGGAGAGATCCAGACAGGAGAGACCAGATGTGGTAGTGAAAGCCACATCCGACCGAGGGGGCACTCGGAAAACCCCCGATGCAGTTGCCAGCAGAATTCCAGACACTAGAGACCAGATGTGGTAGGGAAGGCCACACCCAACCGAGAGGTCCTCGGAAGCCCCGATGGAGTGGACCCCAACATCAGGAGAACAAGACACAACGTGACGGTCATAACAGTGGGGTCAAAATATAATGTTTGTGTTCGGTCTCCAGCATCCTCTCAAACGCAAAACTTACAAATAAATTGAGAGGTGAATATTTTTCTAAAGAAGTCTTCCTGCGTCTTCCTTCCTGCAATCTTAATTGTTCCTGCGTAATTCCTCTTGCGTCTTTGTCGTTGTGAATTATGCTACATATATATGTGCATGTATGTAGGTGTGAATCTGCATATGTGACTATATAACACGGTCAGTCAACTTATTATATCAACTGGTATATTCGTCAAAAATCTATACAATGCAATTGTAGGAATTGTTTGCCCTGTAGTATGCATTTTGCGGAAGACTGCTAGGTGGCAATATAAATATATAGATATATCTATCAACTGCAATCGGTTTATGTAAAATAATTAGGAATTATTTTTGGTTGTTTTTGTAATAAATTGTTCTCTTGATGGACATAATATTCGACGTTGTGGAGGTTTTCGAGTTATAGAACTCAAGGTGAATAAATTTTCTTTGGTGTACTTACTGTGCGATATGGCATGATGGTATGATAAAATAAACCCCAGAAGTAAGCTCATTCGTCTAATATGATGCTTAATATGTGTGTGTGTGTGTGTGTGTGTGTGTGTGTTAGGGAGAGAGACAGACAGAGACAGGGACAGAGAGAGACAGAGAGACAGAGATCAAGAAAGAAAGAGAGACCGAAAGATTTAGAGATGAGAGAAATAATTGATTCCAACCAGACCACATTATTATTAAGATCACCAAGAATACTCTGAAAAGTCCTGGAGACCTGAGGAGACTTTCTGTCACTTAGACTTCCTTGATTATTTAATGACAACCCTTTCATTGTAGAATAACACTTGGGATACTATTTAACCAACAGCGTGTGGGATAAGGGAGTTTGTATTTTTGCCAAGCGTATTAGTCATAAAGTGAACGTTATAGCGCGACTTGAATTCGAATTCGCTTCCTCCGATGCCAAAGTATAGCCCGTTAACCACTACGTCTCAAGTATTGAAAAAACCCGTAAGGAGTAATAATTATTGTAATGACTGAATGAAGCCTGAAGTTCCGTGTTATTGAATTTTACACATTGAATTATTTTTCTTTTCTTTTAACAGACCCTCCAGAAATTACAATGATCTCTAAAGCTACATCGTTGCATGAGAGGGCATCTATTAGATGCAAATATGATGCATTTCCTTCAGCGTCTGTCGTTAAGATAGTACAGAAATGGGGAAATAAGGTAAAAAGAGAAATTTGTTCTGATTTTGTTGAGTTTCAAAACATTTCTCTTAAAGAATTCGGTACATGGGTATGTCGTGTCAGCAACAACGTACCGAGTATCAACAGTTATACCGAATCATCGGTCGATCTACAAGTACCAGGTGAGTAAATATATAGAAATTATTTTTTATATATTTCATACAATCAATTTTTGAAACTTTGCTTTTATGTCCTAGATAACACTATTGTGACGTGGTATGCTATATATATAGAGACAGAGAGTGAAGGGGAGGTCAGTACCTTTACCCCTCTTTATTTGAATCAATAGGCATTAAGAAATATCGGCTAACAGGGACCGACCGTTGAAGTGGTAGGGGAGATAAAGAGTAAGCTAATTGCACCCTTTGCACTTTAGTCTGCTGAAACGAAAGAAGCAAGGTCAATCGGGTGGCGTGATTCGGGGAGGTGGTGGAAAAGGAAAAGTCGAATGATTGGTCGACTGAATCTTCGCGCGAAAAAGGCCGGCACGCGTAAGAGAAATTTAAAGTTTGGACAAATCCATCGTAGAAACAAGATGATGAATTCAGCCGGCTCCGGGAAAAGATAGCTCACCCGTAAAAAGTGTAAAATCTGAAGTTTGGACAAATCCAGCATTGGAACACGTTCTAATTTCAGCCAGCTCCGGGAGAAGATAGCTCACCCGTAAAAAGTGAGAAAATTGAAAAATCTGGAAGTTGAAAACCCGTCAAAGATAAGTACAGATCAAACCGTTTTTCTTTTCCAAATCTTAAATATTGGAAAGTTGTATGTATTCAAAAAAGCTGTAAATGTTCTATTTCACCAATAGTTAAAAAATATTCAATGAACATTTCTACACGCCTCAGTCCGGCGTCTCAGACACTTTTACTCAAGTAAGAGAATAAGAAAGGAAAAAAAAAGAAAGAAGAAAAGGACTGTTGAGAGACATTTTTATTTGATGTTTTCCTGTTGGCCTAATATTGCCGGTATTAAAAAAAAAGAAAAAAGAAAAAAAGAACTGTTTCTTAAATTTCATCATTATTTGTTTGATCGTCGCGTATTAAAATTTTGTTGTATTTTAAATGCACACTTGTGTTGAAATGTTTTGATTGTGTTCTCTTTCCTCGATCAAGTTGATTGTTTTTGACATGTATCTTGTCTCGGCCTCATACCGCTTTCATTAATTCTCGCTAACACGTCTTATTGCTTCCTTAAACATTACGAGAGGATTTGGAAATCTGTCTACAGTTAATGTTATCTGACCAAGAGGTTCGTTCCTCCGTGATATGAGGGGGTAGGGGGACAAAGTACTTGGTGGTGTATGTGATTGTGAATCAGTAACCCCTTACCAACGTCTGAGACCAGACTAACCTCGAATCAACATTCACATTATTTATTTGTTTTTCATACGCCTAAACAGGATTTATTTTGTGGAGTGACAAGTGCCAGACTGCCCTCGGCGATACACATTCTACGTAACAGCCTTCTGCTGAGGACAATGACCGAGATGTCGATCTCTTGAGGTCAGACTAGAATTCAACATGACACTATGTAAAACAAAATTGGTTGGTTTCGTTTCGTTTTGTTGTTTAATGGCATATCAACCATTGTGAATTATTTAATGCCAACGCCATCCTTGAAGAAGAATAGCTGTGATACCATTAAACCCATAGCTGGAGGTTATAAGAGAGTTCATACCTTTCCTTAGAGTATTAGTCCGAAAATTAGCCTAACAGCGCAACTGGAATTCGAACCCTCTTACAAAATTAAAGAAAATTACATTAAGCAACCAGCAGTTTGAAATTTAAAAGAACAAATAGATACACGAAACTTTATGAAAATGTTGGTATAAAAATGAATTCTTACTTTGCTATCTGCCCCTGAATTGATATATGTCAAATGAGCTCACTTATATACACTTTCAGAAAAGATGTGTGCACGTACTAGTATATATATATATATATATATATATATATATATATATTTGTATATGTTGGGGCGTCACAAGGGGATTTAATCAAGCCCTTTTGAAGTGTTTATCATTTGCTATAAACACGGAAACTTGGAGTTGTATAACCTGTTAACGTATTATCTATGGGTATAAAATAAAACTGCTTGACATTTGAATCGCGCGTAAACAAATAACATGCTAGTGTTAGTATGGAACTGTTAGATCATTTGACTGTGTGTAAACAAATGACTGATGTTTTAATTGGATTGTTTATGATATATAGCAATACCTGGGGAAAAATACAAACAATAAACAATAAAAAACTGAGATAAGAAGGATGAAATGACAAAACAAGGATTTGAGGACAGCAAAACTTAAGGTTAGATCTATGGCATTTTAATACTCTGTGTGTGTTTATGTGTGGCTATCGCGAGTTGCCAGTTAAAATCCTAAACAGCTACTAAAAATACTGGGTCATCACCTTCAGTGACCCTCTTACTGCCATCTGACTGCGTCTCTCTCCTGACTGCGAGACCTTTCTCTCTCCGAGTCATAGACTCAACTGCCTCGTGTCTTAAACTTGACTGTTCAGCTTAGTGTCCTAGCCTCAACTGCCCCTGGTCTCTTCCTCCGAGTCTTAGGCTTGACTGCCGAAAATCCTTAGTTCTTGCTGCCCTCTACTTCTGGTCTTGAACCTTCGCACCGACTCACATTGGCACAACTCTTTTTCCATTTCTGGCGCAAAGACCACCCACAAATAATTCACACAAAGAAAATTTTCCAGACTGTCTGAAGCTGCTTGAAAGATGTTGAAGAATCTCTCTGATTCTGGCGGCCACTCATAATACAGAGTGACCCACACATCTACATCTATATATATATATATGTACACACATGAATGCACATTATTGTGACACATTGTCCTTTCACGTATTCCCAGAGGAAGTAATCAAAATGGGAGAGATGTGATGAGATGATATCATCCCAATGCTTGTCCTCCACCAGCTACACAAACTAGAAGCCTCGCTCTGAAGTTGTACAATACCCACCTAGTCATTGCCTCCCGTATTACTGTAGTTTCATGGCATAAATAATTTCAGTTTATCAGTTGTTCGTGGCCTATATTTAAAGACTTGATTTTGTAGGTCTCACCAGAGGAAGTAATCACAAAGGGATAAAACGAGTAAGATAACATTATCCTAATGCTTGTCCTCATCTACTACGCAACACTTGAAACCTCACCCTTATGATCTGCAGCCCTCGCATGAATCTTGATTTGAGCGTGGTACCGCTGCAGTAAAATAAGCTTGTGTCAAATCTGACCAAGTGGGAGTTTAGATACATACTAGCGCTTATGTAACGGGAATTTCAGATCTGGTAGATCTATAGATAGAAATGCGGGTGATTTCAATTTAATTTCTGTCAACGAGAGAGAGTCATTGAATAAGTAAGGAGAATTTTTTGAAAAATAAAAAAGCAAAATGATTTTTTGTTTCCAAATTTTTATCCATGAATGTCAACTCAGCATAGTTTAGGCATTGTTGTTTACAGCGAAAATAATTTCAATCTTATAGAAATATTTATTTTGAGACTATTCAAAATACCACAAAATCAAACAACATGTGGTTTGTCATCAGATTTTTGCTGGCTAAGAAGAGTAAACTATGAGAAATTTACAAATATGTAATGTGTACGGAGAAGTATGTTTTAATCAAAAACTAGTACAAATGGACTAAACATGGATTTGTCATTACTTGCTTGAGTTGAAGAAACAGTCCATCGAGTGGAAATACACTGACTCTCCGGTAAAGTGAAGAAGGTGATGCGAATAGTATTCTGGGACATGAAAGGACCAATCACTATCGATTTCATTGAAAAAGTTGCGACTGTAACGGTGCTTCCTATTACGAAACCCTTAGGTAAAATTCACGTTATATATTAAAGGATTTTTGTATTAACAAGATTAAAATTTCTCTTTGCAGTGAAACCTTTAATCAAGGGACGTTCTGCAGAAATGGCCATGTTCGGATCCTCCAAATCTTTGAAACTGTGTTTTTATTCTTACCCGATTGCCACAAATGTGCAATGGTTTAAAGAGGGCAACCTTATTTCGTCCCCTAGACAAGCATTTGAGCCTGCAGAAGATGGACTGTTACCATTCCTGGGAAATTGTTCTGTTTTACAAGTGAACACTAGCGAGGAACAAGTTGTCCATAATTTTTCTCTCCTTATAACAAATGACGTTGGCCAAAGTTCATTACCAATTGTTCTATTGATAGGTTAGTATTGATAATTTCATATCTATATGAGAAATGGAAAAAATATGACGGTATATAAACATAAAATGTGAAAAACAAGATATTCACTGAATATATTCTTGATATGAAATTAGCCAATGTTTCTGTCAATGTTTTTTTTTTATTGAAGAGTCGGATAAAAATTTCATCGGTTGAAAAGTTCATATAATGACGTTATATCTACTGTTGATGAGTTTTTTTAGCAGTTGGATTCAAACAATACAAAGGGGATTACGTGAAAAAATAAACCTCATTTGGTCAATTCCATGAGAGTATCTTGGTCTACCGATGAACTTTTCAACCAGTCCCTATATATATATATATGCATATATGTGGAGTAGCAAGTCAGTAAATAGCACGAAAATATGAATTTGGGAATGGTTTATTGCTCTCTCTCTCTCTCTCTCTCCCTCTCTGTCTCTGTCTCTCTCTCTCTCTTACTGACTCTGCAGAACCTACACTTACTGCTTTCCTGAGTCTTGTCTCTCCTAGCTTTTATTATTATTATTTTTTTAGCTTTTCACACCAGCACATGCTGACGGTTTTCCACTGGAATCTAAGGAACATGGGATTTCGTTTATTTGTCGCTTGAAGAGTCCATACAGTTGTTTTCCTTCCTATTTTTTTCTTGTTATTTTTGTTCCATTGATGATTGTGTTATCTGTATTGCTTCTGTGGCTGTAACCAGTTTTCCTCTGCTCTTTTTTGTGTAGTCTTCTAGTCGTTGTATCGGTGCATTGACACCATCTTGAGAGCTAGCAAGTCTTCTTCCTCCTTCTTTTCTTGATCTGTACAGTTTGTCTATGTCTTCTTTGAGGTGTGAGACCTCATGTATCGTCATAAGTTTCCTTGTTCTCTGGTTCATTTGTTTAAGTTCTTCCCTCAACCACTTTAAAAATGGCCCCGTGAATCTTAGAAAGAAAACTCATTTGAGAGTTTTCCACATTGTGACATTACCCCCTCTGCCCACACACGTGACATCAACTTCTTCGAACCATTTCTCTTTGCAGCCGGTAATCAACTAGTGGTCCCGATAGGGGTAACGCACATTTCTTGCCACTACAAGAATACAATCGAGGGGACAGGGAAAAAAAAGAACAAAAGAACAAAATGCTTGGTGTTAACTCAAGTGCAGAAGGAGAGTAATGTAACACCTTGTGCATGTGCAGACTAACGCTAGTGTGGATTCAGCTCCTTTGTCCAACTAACTCTCTTCTCGCGTCCCGTTACCACTTCGGTCCCGTCGAAATCTCAAGTCCCAAACCCTTTGTCTGGTTTTGCGCCAAAACAGACAAAGGAATCGTCTGCTTGGCGGGCCATCTACATAGTGTTACAACATCAGCATTAGCTGATGTTTTCCCTCCGGAGTCTGAGTGACAGCAAGTCTCCTCAATTCTCCAGGACCCTTCTTAATATGCTGGCCGATCTCAAAAATATTGTAGTTAGGATGGTCTCCACTCGCTCTCTTATTTCCAACTCCTCAAGTATCTGTACCGAGCGTGCTAATTACAATTGGTATCACCATTAATTTCATGTTCCCTAGTTTTTTTCCAGTTCTCTAGCAAGGTCTAGTTACTTATCTCGTTTTCCGATTTCCTTCAGTTTTACTCTGTGGCCAACCAGAACGGCAAAATCCACTATTCGGCAGTTTTTATTTTTCTTGTTGGTTATTATAAGGTCTGGTCGTCTGGCCGAGATTAGATGTTCCGATTGTATCTCAAAATCCCAAAGAATTTTATGCGTCTCATTTTCTGCATAACCTATTTATTCGTATTGTAAAATTTAGGCTTCTTTCTCAGTTCCCAGAGATTACCTTACCCACACATTTGTGTCTAGTCTAATACTCTCTTTGCGCTAGCAAACTGCATTCGTTTATTATGTGATTGATCGTTTTGTCTTCGTCACCACCTAAACTATTTTGTTGTGTATTGTTTATTCTTACTTTAACTGCAATCAGTGGCTGTAATTAGTTTTCCTCAGCGCTTTTTATGTAATCTTTGAGTCGTTGTATCGATGCCTCGATGCTAACTTGAATGCTGACAAGGTGTCTTTATCCTTTTCTTGACACATACAATCTGTCTACGTCATCTATGGGATGTAAGGCTTTATGTATCGTTATGAGTTTTCTTGTCCTCTGGTCCATTTGTTGAAGTTCTTTGGTCAATATTAAGAATGGTCTCGAATACCTCACGAGGAGGGACAACCCAGGTATTTTTCCTTTTGATGAGATTTCTGCTATGTAATTTGCTTTCGAGGACTGCTATCAGAAGAGATTCAGGTTTGTTTGTTTTTTGTTTTTTGTTTTTTTCGACTATCACTATGTCTGGTCGTCTGGCCGAGATTATATGATCTGTTTGTATCTCAAAATCCCCAAGAATTTTGTGCGTCTTATTTTACTGGACGGATTCTGAGTTTTGCATTTAGCATTTGTTCGTATTGTCAAATTTTGGCTTTTTTCACAATTCCCAGTTGATCACCTTGCCCACCCAGTCGTGTCTAGTCTTTTTACTAGTTTAATGCCTTCGCGTATTATGTGATTGATCGTTCGTCTCAGTCACCACGTAATCTACATATGCTATTGTGTTGTGTCTTGTCTCTTCTTGTTTTGACATAGTCCTGATGGCGTTATTTTATGCTGCTGTAAGAAGAGATTCTGTTTCTCTCTAAAGGTTTCCCTTTCTTGGCCATGTCCAATTCTTATCATGTAAGATTTCGTTTATTTGTTGCTTGAAATGTCTATACAGTTTGTTTGTTTTTTCTTGCCGTTTTTTGTTTTCTGGTTATTTTTGTTCTGTTGATGCTTGTATTGTCAGTATTGTTTCTGGTGGCTTTATTCAGTTTCCCTCCGCTTTTTTTTATGTCGTCTTCTAGTCGTTGTATTGATGCATCGACACTAACTTGAGTGATGGCGATTCCTCTTCCTCCTTCTTTTCTTGACACAGTCTGTCTGTGTCATCTCTGGGATGTAATGTCTTATGTATCGTCATAAGTTTTCTTGTTCTCTGGTCCATTCGTTGGGATTCTTCTCTGGTCAACTTTAAGAATGGTCCCGAGTATCTTACGAGGGCATCAGCGCAAGTGTTTATCCCTTTTGATGAGATTTCTGTTACGTAGTTTGGGTTTCGAGTAGCTTTCTCTTTATCCAGAGGTATTCTTTTTTAATTTTTTTCTTTCATCTCCGCGGCTTTAACGGTGTCCGCTTACCAATACGCCTAAGTATTTGTTAGTTCCCTTTTCTCCGTGCGTTCTGATTTTATCTTGATTTGGTAGTTCTATTCCTTTCGTCATATGTCATTTTTCGATTTTCATTATTAGCTAGGTACACTTTTATATGGCAAAATCCATCCCTATAACTTCACTGTATATCGTCATTACCTTTTAGGGTTTCTAGTTCTTTTTCATTTTTTGCAAACAGTTTGATGACCTCCATATACATTAGGTGGTTGATTTTGTCTTGCGATTTATGAAGTGTGTATCTGCTTGTGCATTTCTTAAGTTTGTGATTGAGTTGCTATCACAAATAGTAATGGTGATAGCGCATTTCCCTGGAAAATCCTGCTCTGGATTTTTACCTCAGTTAAACTATTTTCTCCAGCTGTCAGTTTGACTCACCAGTTTTCCATTGTTTGCTCGATAAACTTTTTGACTTTACCGGATATTGTGTACATTTTGAGAGAGTTTATTATCTAGCTTTGCAGTACCATTTCATGTTCCTTTTCGTGGTCGATCCACTGTAAGTTTTTTTCATGTCTCAAGGACTCATCTCAGTATTCTGGCCGATCTTAACACTGCTGTAGTTTGGATGGTCTCAGCTCGTCCTCCAATTTCAAACTCTTCCCGTCCTCTTTTCAACATTTGGAGACCTTTCCAAACTTACCAATTATAACTACTATCACTGTCACCTTCAAGTTGGATGGCTTTTTTAATTTTCTGGCAAGGTCCAAGTATTTTCATCTCTTTTTGTTTTCTCTGTTTGTAACTCAAAGTCGCAGAGATTTTTAAGGATCTCATTTTCTTGGACGTATTCTGATTTGTGCATTTACCATCTGTTAATATGGTCAAACTTTAATTGCTTGCACAATTACCAGTGGATTGCTTTTACCTACCAGTTATGCCAAGTGTTGTATTGCTTTTGTGCTAGTGTGATTAACCGTTTCTTCTGTCACC
>OY757908.1:52868646-52906146 GCA_963585895.1 Sepioteuthis lessoniana
CAGTAACGTAAAAAATCTTGCGTTCTGGTGGCGATGAAGTCGCTGAAGGCGGTTTTGATATCGCTTAGGTATTTGAAGCATTTCTCACGCAGAAAGTTTTCAAGATGCTTGAAAAAGTGGTAGTCGGTAGGTGAGAGGTCTGGAGAGTATGGCGGATGAGGTAGAGTTTCGTAGCCCAATTCGTTCAACTTCTGCAGGGTCAGTTTAGCAACTTGCGGTCGGGCATTTTCGTGGAGGAGAATTGGGCCTTTTCTGTTAACTAATGTTGGCTGTTGTTGTCGAAGTTTCTGATGTATTTCACCCATTTGTTGACAGTACTTCTCCGCCGTAATGGTTTCGCCTGCATTCAAAAAACTGTAATGGATGAGACCGACTGCAGACCACCAAACAGTCAGCATGACCTTCTTTTGGTGCAACTCTGGCTTCGGAAAGTGTCGTGGAGCTTCGTCGGCGTCTAACCACTGAGCTGAGCGTCGCCGGTTGTCGTAAAGAACCCACTTTTCATCGCAAGTCACAACCCGGTCGAGAAACGGGTCGTTTGTGTTGCGTAAAAGAAGGGAAGATGAGACTTCATAACGGCGTTTCTTTTGGCTGTCATTCAATTCGTGAGGCACCAATTTATCAAGTTTTTTTTGTCTTTGTAATCTCTCTCAAGTGGTTGGAAATCGTCGTATACGTTAAGTCTAATACAGAAGCAAGTTCCCGAACAGTTGTGCGTGGATTGGCTTCGACTATGGCTCTTAAATGATCGTTATCAAAATCCGATGACCGACCACTACGCTCATCATCTTCAAGACTCTCGTCGCCGCCACGAAATTTCTTAAACCACCTGTGCGTTCAGTAGTGGTTCCTGGGCCAAACGCTTCGTTGATATCGCGAGCTGTTTCAGCAGCTTTTCGGCCAAGCTTGAATTGAAATAAGAAAATTGTGCAAATTTGCTTTTTTTCCATCTTGTATTCAACGTTCTGAAAAGAAAACATAATTGTTTTAAAATGATTGTAATTTAAACGATTAGATAGAGTAAAAAACGCTCTTTAAAATAATATATAAAGTAAAGGTATAATAACGAAAACTTATTTGAAAATACATCATTTGAAATCAAAATTAAAAATTCCGCAAGAACTTTGTTGTCAACCTGGAGGAAATGAGATTGAAGAAGTTTAAAAATGACCTAACAAAAGCACCGTTGAAACCAAAGAGTCAACAACAAGTTAATGAAAGATGGCGTCACTGCAAAAACACTGCGAAAAGAAAAGTACAGGCGGTAGCATTGTATAATAGCGGCCCATTAGCTTAATGGTTAGATTTTTTTTTGCCACTCCTCCAGGAGACCGTGGTTCAATCCTATGTAAAGTCAAACCAAAAACTCAAAAAATGGTATTTGCTTCCTCCTTGTTTAACACTCAGCACTATAAGGTGCGGATCAATGGTAAGTGGAGCACTCCAGGGAAAGTAGCAGTGCTCTCGCCTACTCCCCGATGTAATAGCTGTTGAAAAGGGAGCCTTTGGGTCGCCCTTGTCTACGGTCGGCCAACTCACTGTTATATTACATAAATAATGTACACATGATAATTGAAAAATAATTTGGATACTTCTAATGAGTTCAACAGAAATACATCTTATATTTTAAGTTATTACCTAAATAGTGTAGGGGAACTTTGGCAAATGGCAAAGGTAGTTCGATCTAGCTAATATCTTGCCGTTTCTTTTTCAGATGCTATTGATTAGGATCATGGCTTGGACAGATGCACACTGAGCGTTTGCTGCTGAAATGGTCTTTAAGACTGCAGATAGATTTTCATGCTCATTTCCTGTTAAATAAGGATAATGCTGTCCCGGAGAGAAAAATCAAAATTCTATCCAGAACAGTATCATTCCGACATAACATAAAATGAGCAAAAAATGCTTTCTGAGTTGCAATCACAGATTCGCCAGTTGGCGTGCGCCGGTTCAAGCTATGATTCTAACTGATCGTATCTAAAAAGAAAAGGATAAAACATTAGCTAGATTGAGCTACCATTGCCACTTGCCTAAGTTCACACACACCACACAGGTGATAGTTAAAAATGTAGAAGGCATTTCTGCAACACACTGTATTTGACAATGTAGTAAGAAAATATTACTGAAAACTGAAAACCGACGTAGGAAGACAAAATATAATAATCTTCCTAAGTTGGAAATCTTTTAGCGCAAGGGGCTCCATTACGATCACGTGACAGCTGGCATTTATATCCTGGTGCTTTATGGGATATAGAAAACGGTTTATGTTCCATGGAGCTTTTTTCCTAGGCAGGACTTATATTCCGGCCTAAAAGGTATAATATAAGTTCATTTCCGGGGTGTAAAGGCGAATATCAACGGAGTTGAACGATTTTTTCACATCCTCCTCCCAAGCTTGTAACCTGCGCGGAACCCTTATTAAACCAACTCTATGGGTATTTAACTGACCTCCCACGAAGCTTGTATGTGACATATGATCGTTTCATTCTGGGAAGCGACGCCCAAATCGAGACATGCGTGGTTATTTAAAAAATGCTTGGGCCCTTCGGCATTTCTCATGTGTGACTCCCTTCAGGTGCCAAGCTGTCAAGTCAGCCGTACAATGCAAGTATTACCTGCAGGGAAGGCCCCTGAGGACCTGTCAAACCGGTGAATAACTCCCTCCCGAGGAGAGCTCGAGTGAGGGTATGAGTGGTATTTGTCACATTCTGGTTTCGTAGAAAGTTGGATGAAACCACTTTGGAGATGGCCCCACCAGTTGCTGCTGAGATGTCATACCCATGCTACGAGGTGCATACAGTAATTTTCCAGACTTTTATCGTATGGGCATATAAAATTGTCGTAAACTCTTGAAAATTCAGTATGTTATTGCTATACATCTTATGAGATGACTGACCAATTTTCATGATTTCAGCTCCTAATGAACAGCTACAGTAACAATTGGAATACACCCAACTAAAGCCTGAGAGTCACAGCTGGTGAATGTAAAAAATGCAATCTGACTCTTTAGAAGAACGATATGCAATAAAATTGTTTTAAAGTTGGAAAAAATGCCACAGAAACGTATGGAATGCTTCAGACTGCTTTTCGACCATCTTGCATGAATCGAGCATAAGTTTTTTAGTGGCATAAGAGATTCACGGAGTCTGTGAGGGATGATGAGAAGTGTGGGAGGAGTAAGGAAGTCAATACACCGGGGTTGCTTGGCCAAAGGCTTACGGTTTGGGTTACTGTGTTAAGGTTTTAAGGAATTTCATGAAGAGATTCCATCGGAAGAGGACAGCACTCTTCAAATCGGCTCTGTGGCATTTCATACAGGACAATACACCAGCCCACAACTCCATCCTTGTCACTGACTATTTGACCAACAGGGCCTCAAGGCAGTTCCTCAACCTCCTAAAGTCCAGACCTTGGTCGCTGTGACTTTTGGTTATTCCCTAACCTTAGAGGCTGTCATTATGAGACAATTTAGAAGATGAAAGAGGCTCTGACTAAGGTCATTGACACGCTCACACAAGAGGACTTCCATGGGGCTATCAACAAATTGTTGGAACAGTACATTGCATTGCAGCCGTAGAAGATTACTTCGAAGGGGACTAGAGTTTCATGTATATACTGTCAATAAAAGTGCCCATACGAAAAAAAGTCTGGAAACTTATCGTATGCCCCTCATACTTCTGTTCGGATTAGGATCAAGATCTATTGATGTCTAGGAGTTGAATAATGACTTTCTGCGGTGGGATGTGACAGGGGTCACGGGGTGGTGGCGTCTGTATATGTTTAATTTATGAACTTTAAAAATAAAATTTATTTCATTCTATTTTTCAGGAGTGAGCATAACGTAAGTTGAGCATTTAATTGTTCTTTCTTTCTTTCTTTCTTTCTTTCTTTCTTTCTTTCTTTCTTTCCGGAGATCTGTAAAATTAATTCTTTCTGAGGAAGTGTTAAGCCAGAAAATTCTTATATATATATGTATATATAATAAATAAGGTAAAATTTTGGGACCAAAGAAATATAATTTTTTTCCACGAATGTAAACAAGCATTGTTTGGAATTGGTTTAAAGCAAAAATTATTCTAATCTTGCAAAAATATTTGCTTTGAAGCTACTGAAAATAATACTCAAATAAATATAATGATCAAGGCTTGAACAGAAGTCTGTCATCAATTTTTTTGTGAATGAGAAGTGCAAACAATGTGAACTTTACAAAAGAATGTGTTATGTGTATGGAAAAGGATGTCTTAGTCAAATGATCTTAACAAATAGGCTAAATATGAGTTTGCCGCGATAATACATTGAATGAAAACAGACTGCATTTCTGGTAAAAAAAAAAGTCGGGGCGTAGCGGTCAGTGAAGAAAGAGATGTTGGTCGTCTTTTAGGACATGAAACCATCTGTCACTATTGATTTTCTCGTAAAAGATGAAACTGTAAGTTGTGCTTATTGCCAACACCTTAGGCAAAATTCACCTTATTTATTAAATGACCTATATATATGTGTGTATGTGTGTGTGTGTGTGTGTATGTGTGTTAAGAAATTTAAAAATTCTATAAACGCTGTTATTTGTTTTTAGTGTGTTTGGTGGTAGGGAAGATATTTAGTCGAGTCCCCACTCTCCCAAAAACCAATATTTGCGTTATTATATCCATAGTATACTAAAACGGAACCCAAATCATCTACACATACATAACAGTCGCTTTGAAATAAAGAATATACAAATGTGTCCCCAACAGATTAGAATATTCACATATTGTTCCTTGAATACGCAATATGAGGAAGGTGTAGAAAATAGCAAAATGATGGAATTCGACAAGTGTAAGACATTATGGGATTGTGAGGTTATCTCCCTTGTATTGCAAAAAGTTTACATAATAGCTATGAGGTGGCGTGATCAATCTTGCATATCAACGAAAGGCGCAGATTTCTCATGTCTTTTCGACCCAGGCAGCGAATTGGTACACATATTTGATGTCGTTTTCCTCTTATCAAGTGAGACAATGCCTTAAACAGACCAGACTTTCGTACCCCCGGGACAAAGGCACTTTTCGCTCTCAAAAAACCCGTGAAGCATTTTTGATTCATATTGTTTTCTTCAGACCTTTAGGAAATGAAAATGTGCAAATTTGCCAGTTATTACATAAAAAATAGATTAATATATGAATTTTATTATCAAAGGTAGAAAAGCAAAGTTTGAAGGGAATAATGGCCATTATCTATATTTTGCAACATAAGCAATTAAGAAATAAAGAATTCTATAACAAAATTTGTTTTATATAGTGTCATACGGTGTAGAAAAGCAAAGTTTGAAAGGAATTAGACATTGTTGCCGGAGTTCTGCAGGGAGATACATTAGCACAATATCTGTTTATAATCTGTTTAAACATCGAACGTCTATAGATCTAATAAAAGATAATGGCTTTACGCTAAAAAAAGACAGAAGCAGAAGATATCCCGCAGAAACTAGAACGGACGCAAATAATACAGATGATATAACGCTTCTTGCAAATACACCACCATCAGCTGAGTCCCTGCTACATAATCTGGAGCAGGCAGCAGGAGGCATTGGCCTTCACGTTATCAAGTAGAAATGAACCGTCCTATTAAATAATGGGGGCTTTAAGAGGAAAACATTGAACTGCAGAAGCTACCCCCTACGATAATAAAAAAGAGCCCAGTCTTTTGAGACAGAACTGAGATTTTGTATACGCTTGTCAGTGAATAAAGTCATTGCATGTCGATATACTATTTCGTCGTGGCAAAGCAGGTAAACCCTTAAACGAGGCGGTCAATTATCATAGTTAAAATTTATCATACTGCTGTCGCGTTTGAATGAGTTGGCTGTTTTTATAAGGTCTTGAAGGTTCGAACTTAGAGTTTTTGGTTTTGCTTATCAAAAATTTTGATATCTTCTGTGTCCAGCGGATCTCGGTGCGTGGAGCCATCAGTGCGAAGACGTGTTTTATTCATTTGGATTCTACTTGTAGAGCTGTAATCTTCCGTCATATTGGGGACGGTGCACACCAAATCCTATCATCTGATTGTCAATGACCTCGAGAAAGTTGCAATTGTCTCATTATACAGGTGTGTTGACATTTTTGAGATCTCGGCCAAGACTTCATCTTGTGAATGGTCTCATTACGCCAGCATCCTTATCCGCCAAAGAGAATTGTTCAAGGACAAGAAAAAAATATGATGGTTAATTAGTTATAGGAATTTTGATAACGTAAATTCTATTAAAGTTACCCATGTATTTTTCTTTGGTTTATAATAAGTTTTTAGATAATTTAAAATTATTCTTTTCTTTATTTATTTTGCAGGGAGCTGTCAAAAACGGATTCGATGAATTTAACCACTTTACAATGAAAGCTTTTTGACTGATTAACTGACAATACAAAAAGCAATTGTTTAATGATACTATTCCCTCAATCCAGCTAGTTAACTTATTTAGTTCATCGTAAAAACCTTCAGCATTTTTTAATAAATAATCATATTCATATACTAGAAGAGCTACCCAGCATTGCCTATAAAGTGGTAATAACATCACATGTAACAGTAAAAAATACATTCCACAATATATATCAGCTATATTAATCAATTCATTCAGTTATTGATTCCTTTTTATTTGATTATCTTCATTTAGAGGTGAATCTTAATAATAATCAATATCAAAATTGTTCCATTTCTTCGTTAAATGAAAACTTGTATGAAATAATTTTTCATTTGTTTTTTAGAAAATAAAAATAAAACAAAATAAAATAAAAACAAGCAAATAAGTGCATTTCTCGTCATTTCTTTGATAACATTGCAACTACGTTAAAAAAAACTTTTTCATAATTTACGAAAAAAAATTTTCTCACCGAAAAAAAAAAGACTTTTCCAAACTGTTGAAACTAGTTGTAAACAATCGAAAAATAAATAGTATAATTGAAATATTCCTATTTGTTTCATTTTTTATCATTTATATACAAGGAGCACACATTAAGTATCCAGATTTTTTTTCGGATTTTTCGGATGGGCAGTTTTATTGATAGTACACAACATGAAACTTTAGTCCCCTTCGAAGTAATCTCCTCCGGCTGCAATGCACTTGTACCGTTCCAACAACTTCTGGAAGGCCCCATGGAAGTCTTCTTGTGTGAGCGTGTCAATGACCTTCGTCTCAGCCTCATTCCTCTCCTCAATTGTCTCATAATGACAGCCTTTAAGGTTAGGGAATAACCAAATGTCACAGGGAGCAAGGTCTGGACTGTAGAGAGGCTGAGGAACTGTCTTGATGCCCATCTTGGTCAAATAGTCTGTGACAAGGATGAAGTTGTGGACTGGTGCATTGTCCTCGTGAAAATACCACTGAGTCGATTGGAAGAGTGCTGGCCTCTTCCGACGGAATCTCTTTCTGAACTCCCTTAAAACCTTAACATAGTATTCCTCGTTGACTGTCTGTCCAGTGGGAACCCAACTCTTTCATCATCCCTCACAGACTCCGTGCCTTCCTTGAATCTCTTATTCCACTCAAAAACTGATGCTCGATTTATGCAAGATGGTCGAAAAGCATTCCATACGTTTCTGTGGCATTTTTTCCAAGTTTAAAATAGAATTTTATTGCATATCGTTCTTTTAAAGTGTCCTCATATCTAGATTGCACTTTTTACATTCACCAGCTGTGACAACCAAGCTTTAGTAGGGTGTATTCCAATTGGTGCAGTAGATGTTCATTAGAAGCTGAAATCATAAAAATTGATCAATGATCTCATCAGATGTATAGCAATAACATACTGAATATCCAAGGGTCTACGACAATTTTAAACGCCTGTACAAAAACAGTCTTGAAATTTAATGGAGGCACTAGTATATATATATATATATATATATATATATATATATATATATATATACATATGAGGAATGCCACATCTTGACTAATAATGAAAATACAACTCTGATATTCTGATTAATAATTATTTGCTGTTCATGAGTTCTCCAGTGGCTCACAAGACTTTCGGCAAATATGAAAAATACGTCTGAATTTTGTATAGCAGCATCCCCATGAAGTTCCCAGGTACCTTTTTCTCGCGGTGTTTCGTTTGAGTCAAAGTGGTGTAGCCATACAATAGTACTGACACAACTACTGCTTTAAAGAATTCTCGTTTTATTTCATCAGAGAGATCAGATTGACATACGTTCGTTAACCTGTCAATAGCAATCCATGCTTTCCCAATGTATATGTTGACATCACTTCTATAAAAAAAATATTGCTCGAAGCCTTAACCAAACGCATTTGTAATAACCCAAGATTACTTATCAGAAGGCACATTTTGAGAGGCAACCATAAAGTAAATCTTTTCTCATGTTGTACTGTCTCTGGTGACATGTGACCGTTTCAGGGAAACGTGTGCATTATCTTCATGACGGCGAGCTAAGCATTTATCGGCAATTAAGACTCTGAAGCATAGTAAATGTTCATTAACAGGTTTATTAACCGCCAGGATAGGATTAAAAAATGAGCCGAATTGTCTGGGGCTCTAGAATATACCAACTGCTTCTCTGCAGAAGGGTAAGACCCCCACCATCCAACGAGTGTCCCCGATATGATACTAAATAGTCTGATGGTGAGGTTCCAATTGGGCTGGGGCTTTGGGGAATGCGGAGTCCCTTCATTGCAATTACTCTCAGGTCCACTCTGGCCCGGAGTGGTATCACTTGATATGGTCCTATCATTTGATTAAATAGAACTAAACTGCATACTTATACTAAACTGAATTAGCTGAATTAAAACTGTTTGACTAAACTGCATAGCTTGAAATAAAAAATGTTTTTCACAATTAAATTGTGTACTCATGCTAAACCGAATTGTTTGAAATAGAACTATTTACATAAAAGTGGATTTGGCGTTACAAAGCCTACAAAGGTTGATATGCCATGAAACTAAACTAACCAACGAAATAAAAAAAAAAAATTAAATTAAATTTTACAAATACATGTGAGAAATAATGTAGAGAAATTTTGGCAGCGGCTGGAAGTCTAATATAACTTTAGGAGCCATGGGCTTAATCAATACAAAGTAGAAGTCAATTCTTAAATAAAAAGAAATCTTTCAAAGTAAAAATAATAATTGGAAAAGAAGAATAAAAATTACATTCAAGTAAGAACCGAATTAACGAGTGAAGCAAAAGTAAGGCTAACACGTAGTTAAAAGGGATATGATATAAACTATTCAGGGTTGCATGAAAATAATCCTCAACCACAAAAATTCGACACAGATAAGAAATGAAACAACTCTTTTTAATTATATACTTTGTTATATACAGCGGTTTTAACCCTTCTCATCACTTTCTTAATCAAGTGTCACTGAAATCAGCAACACAGTGGTAAACGGCCAAGTAGTAAGTCAAGTCTTTACAATTCGGTAGTTGGCTCAAGATCTCGGTTTCAGGAGAAAGCGACGTGGATTCTAACAGAGTTGGGATTCGACTTTCTGAATTGACTGACACTGGAATCTGCAGCCCAGTTTTAAACTGTCTAGAAGTAATTCAAGTCTTTACTATTCAGAGGCTGTCCCAAGGTTTCGGATTAGGGAGGTTTCACAAAGTGGCGCGTATTCTAACAACAGTGGTGATTTGACTGCTTAGATATAAAAATTCCCAGCTTATATTGAATCTGGTTTCCGACCGGTGTGCAGATTAGCTAGATAAAGTGTTTCAGTTATCTCTTCATCCTTAATGTCAATTTCTTATTATTGCAATTTTCTTTAAAACGGCTTTTCCAGACTTGGGGAATTTTACAACTCCTTTTTAATTGTCAGAGGGCTTGATTCACCTTCTGAATTCCTTCCCCCTTTAATTTGTATCTCTCGCTCATAATTGGTACCAGCAGAGTCTTAGAGACTTTCTCTTTCTCCCACTCTATATTCGATCAAGCCCTCATCCCTTGGCGGGCACAATTGTCTGTCGTTACGAATTTGATTGTCTTTCTAAATTATCAAACAACCAATATTTTCTAATCTTTTTGACTAGCCACACATTTTTTTAAAGGAATCAATCTTGCCCTTGTCTCTAACAACTTCAGCGACAAACCAGCAGGCCCCTTTTGCCTGGTATTTTTACCTCGTTTTAGTCTCCAGGTATTTTCTTTGTCCAGAAAATATTAAGCAATTAAGATTTTCTCATCAATTTGTTGATCCTGGACATTCTTTTATGCCGACAAAACAGTTTCTTTCTAATAATCTTATAAACAACCCAGATAGTCATTTTTTACCTCAAGTCTGGATGTTTGTTTAAGTCATTCTCTCTTTTGGATTTACTAATGTTTTCTTTGTCCAAATAATATTAAGCAATTAAGATTTTCATTAGAGTATAACTCTACCCTTTTCACTTACTCTGCTTGCTTTCAATTAACCCACTTCAGTCTCCAATGCCACTGAGAAACTAGTAAATAAAGTGCACTAAAAAGAAATAATACGAAATGTCTGATAATTTCATGCTTTAAAACGAGAAAGGTAAAATTTCTCATGCTCGAAATATTGGGCTTATCAGGAAGGATTAGGAAAATGGCTGCATACTGGAGACTCTTTGGTTCTTTTATTCAATAAGGGATCAAAACCGAAGGTCATCTCTTGGAGACAACTGTAAGTGTGAACCCTAAAATACAAGGGGCTACTAATTGAGATAAAAATAGGGAACCTAATTTTATGTGTAACGCGACACATGTATTCAAGGTTAACATAGGCACCATTATTTTTCCAGAGAGAAAAATCCATTTTCTAATCTGTTTGGTGACAGATGGAGGACTTGGATTGAAAAGATTTTTTTTCAAAAAGCTACGAAAGCGACCAATTTGGATGACCGGGGAGCACAAAATAAAAGAAAAAAAAAAGAAAAAAGAAAAATGAAGTGCACGAGTAGCACAGCAGAAGATGGAATTGACCTATGTTTTCTTGAAAACTTTAAGGCATGCATGAACCCATAGTTCCCTTCTGTAACACTATAAGCTCTTATCCACCCCTAAGTGTATACATCTAAGTAGACTAATGCATATGATTGTAAGTTATAGAGTATGTGTACATATGTGTAGGAGTATCTTGAGCATCTCATGCAGTGAAAGGTTAGCAATCGAGATTAGCAAACTAGATTAACCGGCTATTGTTAGTGGGTTCGATTCTCACAGGGTGCTTTATATTTCTGACCTTCTAACACATGTAAGCTGAGCTTAGTCGATAACCATGCATATAAGTATATGTTTTGGTCATGAGCCTAAATGCCTTATAATTCCCGACCTAACGTATGTCGTCTGTTGACGGAGCGGTAAGATACGAAGTCTAACGTAAAGTTAGACGGGTTTCGATCCCAGCTTGGAGAGTCCTGAGTGTCTAGCCACACTGAAAAGGTGTGATACAACGAACCTGTCTGTGGATGACTATATATATCAGTGTTTGTATATACATTTATGCATTTTCCTTCAAGTAAGCTCCTGGCATGCCGGAGGAGTTTAGAATATGTTGATTATCCCATTCTGAGAAGAAAGACGTCCCCATCCCCCAAAAGGAAGGTGTCCTGGGTATGACAAACAGCATCTTATGGTGAAGCTTTTGTTCTGGGTATCTAAGGAGTATAAAGTTCTTCATTGCCATTACTCACAGGTCCACTTGGACTCGGAGTGGTAGTACCGGCGAAGGTACCATCTATGAATCAAATAGATCAGTTTAAAAATCATCCGTATTCGATAGGACCATGTGCAAAGGAAAAAAACTATCAAGTACGAAAATGTTACCAAACTTTTCACTCAACCTTGTATGATTTTTTTCTCTTTGCCATAAGAAATGCATAAAATAAAGTAAAAATTTACTGTTCAAGACGTTAAAATATTTTTGGAATAATTTAACTGTGCTAACAAATGATCATTGTGTAGAATTATTGGCGTTGATTAGCAATACTTGAAAATCTTTATCTGTGTACATAAAATGAATTGTTAGCGTTACATAGCTATGCTTGAAACCATTTAACTGTGTGCAAATAAAACTATTGATGTTAGATAGCAATATTTAAAACCATTCAAGTGAGTGCAAAAAGCGATTAATTCAAGATAGAACTCCAGATGGAGACACGGAATACTTCGACATTGTTGCAGGAGTACTACAAGGAGACACACTAGCCCCGTACCTCTTTATCATCTGTCTAGACTACGTGCTTAGGACTTCGATCGACAAATTCAGAGAAAATGGCTTCGAGCTGACTAAGAGAAGAAGCAAAAGGTACCCCGCAAAAACAATCACGGACGCCGACTACGCTGATGACTTGGCGTTACTGGCGAATACGCCTAATCAAGCAGAGACATGACTGCATAGTCTGGAGCGAGCCGCAGCTGGCATTGGCCTCCATGTCAATGCACACAAAACTGAATATATGTGTTACAACCAAACGGGCAACATTGCTACACTAGACGGAGCCTCTCTGAAACTAGTAGACAAATTCACCTACCTAGGAAGTAGCGTCTCATCAACTGAAAAAGACATCGACACACAACTGACGAAGGCATGGACGGCTATCGATAGGCTCTCGATCATATGGAAATCAGACCTAACCGATAAAATGAAACGCAGTTTCTTCCAGGCAGCGGTTGTGTCGATACAGCTATATGGATGCACTACATGGACGCTAACTAAACGGCTGGAGAAAAAACTAGACGGAAATTACACAAGAATGTTGAGAGCAGTATTGAACAAGTCCTGGCGACAACCCCCCACGAGACACCAACTATACGGACACTTGCCCCCCCCCCCATCACGAAAACTATACAAGTTAGACGAACCAGACACGCGGGACACTGCTGGAGAAGCAAGACGAACTCATAAGCGATGTACTCCTGTGGACCCCCACGTATGGATGTGCAAAAGCAGGACGACCAGCACGAACTTACATACAGCAACTATGTGAGGACACAGGATGTAACCCTGAAGACCTGCCGAAGGCGATGAATGATAGGGAGAAGTGGCGAGAGAGGGTCAGGGATATCCGTGCTGGTAGCACGACATGATGATGATGATGATGATTTAACAGCGATCAAACAATAGTAATACTTGTGTGCATACAAATTCGCTCTGATTAATTCAAAAATTTAGATTACTTACTAACTATTGACTTACAAATCATATGTACCACCATTTAATTGTGTGCAAACAAATAATCTCTGGCTTCTTTAAAGATGTTATTTGCAAACTATACGCATACAAATCTTATGTATAAAGAGGATTTGGCATTAAACAACCTACAAAGGTTGATATACCATAAACCCATAACAAATTATATGTATTCAATATATATATATATATATATATATATGTTTAAAGAGGATGTAGCATTAAATAACCTACAACGGTTGATATACCATAAAACATAACTAAATTATATGCATTTCTATATATGTATAAGGAGGGTTTGGTATTAAAGAACTTACTAAGGTTAATATGCCATGAAACCCAAGCAAATCCTATATATATATATATATATATATATACTGAGGATTTGTCAATAACCTACAAGGGTTGATATGCAATAAAACACAACTAATCAATATGAATGCCAAATTATATCATTGTTCTCAATGGGACTTAGAAAACGCTGACTGTATCCTGTTCCAAGGGTCAAAACATTTCCAAAAAATAATTGTTTTTCTTCATCAAATTGTGAGATTCCAGTTCTAGAGATCTTGGGAGTGTAATGTATCACTCCATTGTGATTACTCTGACCTGTTAAGTACCTGTTAAGGTCTCACATCTACGGCTCAAATAGATCAGTTTGAAATTTAGTCATATTTCATAGGACCGTGTACAAAATATAAAATCAAACACAGATAATGTAAATATGAACATGATTCCCTCACCACTTGAGATAAAATAACCCTAGATTGGTTGACTTGCCATTAAAATCAACCAAATTAGATTGTGGCTGCACAACTTGTTCTTAAGATATTCAAAATGACCCCACCATCCAACGAGTATACTGGGTATGAGAAACCCCTTGGTGAATGTAGAGTACCCTTCATTGCTATTACTCCCAGGTCCACTCTGACCGTAAGTGGTAGTACTTTTTAGGGTCGTATCTATAAATCATATAGAACTGTTTAATCATTTACTCTACTTGAAATCTTTTACTTGTGTGTAAACAAATGAGTTCTTGTTCGTTTTAAAAATGTTACCTATAAACTACTCTCTTACAACTCATATATAATGTATATGTATAAAGAGGATTTGGCATTAAAAAAAACCCTACAAGGGTTAACATGCTATAAAACCCCACCAATGAACGAGCCAAACTAAAATGTTTACTTAGAAGTGAATCTTAGTAATATCTATATCGAAATAGACTGATTAATTGATTTGATTGGCATATCAATTTACCTAGGGTTATTTTATGCCCACAGGTTAGGGAATCACATTGATTGTTTCTTCATATTTACATTTTCTGTGCAGTTATTCTTTTTTTGATTCTAAATCCATTTCCGTTAATTTTCACTTTTTACAATCTACTGAGGTCATTCTTCTAAAATCCACTCCGGTTAATTCATACTTTTATGGTCCATCATTATCATCGGCTAACTAAGCAGGTCACACTAAGATTTATCTTTGTTGACTAAATATTTACTTCCAAGTAACCTAATACATACCAAGAGGGTAGCGTGGATTTAGAAAATTATACGTAACCAGTTTGTAACCAAATGTGGCTTTATATTGGAACAAATGAGTCGTTGAAAAATATATCCAACCAAACCAAACCAAACCAAACTTTTGTTATAGATATAAAGAATATGTTTACTCAGGAATGTAAGCTTTTGATAGATCGATCGATTGATTGATTGATTGATTTTAAAGGCATGTCAAGTCTCGTTGGAATATTTTATGCCAGGAACGTTTATATTTACATGTTTTGTGTAGATGTTTACAAAGAGAATCTTTTTTTTTTTTTTGCTTACGGTTCCACCGAAGTGGCATAATTTTTAAAGATCTATTTGAACTATAGATGGATCCCTAATTAGTACTACCACTCCAGATCAGAGTGGACCTGGGAGTAATGGTAATGAAGGATACTCCACAATACTCAGAGCTCCAGAAGAGGAGCTTCACCAGCAAATGCAGTTTCTTTTATCGTTCTGATAGCTGAGAGGGATGTGGAGAGTTGCTATATCTTGATCAGCAGAGTTTATCCACAAAACTTGATAGACCAGTACATTTTGATAATCTGGTGCCTTTATAAGTAGTAATTAAAGATGGATGAAATTGAGTTGGTGGTGCAGATGTCATTTTTTATCCTTTTTTCTTTTTTAATCTAAAATAACAGGAAATTTTTCTAAGTACTTCAACATATAATATCTGTTACACACACACACACACACACACACACACACACATATATATATATATATATATATATATATATATATATATATATATATATATTTACTAACCTACTATCTAGCAGCATTCAGGGTTATCAGGAAAAAAGAAAAACACCCGCCAGGAACTAGAGAAAACAATATCTCGAATCACCGCCCAGGGGAAAAAAGAAAAAATATCATGGGACAAAAAAAAAAAATTAAACTCCCTGATGAGCTGTTGTGGCGAAACTTTAGTAAGAAAATTCCGACACCCGATTTAATTTATATATATATATATATATATATATATATATATATATTAATGTGTGTGTATCTGTGTATTTGTTTGTTTATATATATATATATATATATATATATATATATATATATATGAACTACTGTTCAGTAAGTCCTGATTTAAGTTCTGTCCCACTTCTTTTAGAAAATGTAAAATCCTGGATGGTGATATTTTTGTGAAGAGTCTTTTCAAATTTCTCGCTTGATAATATTTTCTTGGCGCTAAATCAAAGTCTACATACTCTCGCAGTATATATTTCACTATAAATCATTTTTGGCATGTAGTATATTTTGGGCATTTTCTGCCCTCTAGAACATGATGATGGCTGATGTAGGCGTGTTTTCTTACTTCCTCCCATCTCATTGTGGCTATTGAAGTTCCCCATTATAAAAGGCTCTTGGTAATTGCTCTATGAAATTATTTAGTGCCAATCGTTTAAGTTCTTCACTTGGGGGAATATATAATGAACACATTGATATTGTTTTCTGGAGGTTTGCTGATACAGAAGTTGCTTGCATATTTGTATTTGTATGATTTCACTGCGTGCGATATTATTAATGACGATCCCCTACAAAGTCTATTAGCGTGTTGTTTAATATAATTGTATGAGAGATAATTTTTAATGTTGATGGTATTGTTGCTTTTGAGGAGGGTTTCTCGAAGACCTGATTGATAGTTGTAATTAGTAATAAGAAGCAACAATTCATAGTAATTGATATTCAATTGGATTATTTTATTGTACATGTAATTTACATGTTAAGATTTGTGGGATTTTTCATTTTGAGTTTTGCTTATTTGTGGAGTTTTATTTCAATGTCGATTTCTTGAAATTCTTGAAATTTCTTTGATGTGGTTAACGGGGTGTTTTGTATTTGTGTAATTCTTTTTATTGGGTTTTGCATTTAAATAGGGATATGTTCCGTTTTATTTTCATTTAGTTCTTTCTTAATATCCTGAGATCGAACTGCTGAGCATTGTCGCTTTTCTTCTGTTTCTTCAGTCGTTTTCGATTTTTTTTCTCGGAGTATTTCTGCATTGATATCAGCATTTAATTTTGTTTTTTATACAAAGCTCGTTTTGTTTCACTTCTATAGAATACATTGTTTTTAGATTTTATTTTAATCTTGGCTATTGATTTGTTTTAAAATTTATCAATTTTTCGATAAGTTTTTTTTTGTTTTGTATTGATCTATTGCAGTGCTTTCCTGGACTGTTTGGTTTCCTTTTTGTACTACATTATTATCTATTTTTGTTCCCATATAGATTTCTGCAATTTTTCTCGTTTCTGGAAAAGATATTTTTAGTGAGCTTTATAAACATTATTTCCTTTTCTCTCTTGTAAATAACATAGATTCTTTAAAAGGCAGAGTGTTCTTCATGACACTTTATACATTTTACGTTTCTGCATTCATTTTCTGTAACTTTTGGATAACGTTCATCACATTTCACTCACTCTTGGCATTCTCAACAAATCCCTTTATAATGTCCGAATTTTTGACATTTTAAGCACACCCAGGGAGCTAGTATATAATGCTCTAGCCTGTGTAGCCAATTCTGATTTCTTTTGGTATTGCTGGTTTATCAAATGTCAGTTTGTATGTATGAGTTTGTATGGTTTCATCATTTCTTCAAATGGTGACTCTTGTATTCTTTTATGACCTGTTTTTGTAACGTCGTCTCAATTTCTTCTGAGCTTGCGAGTAAAAGTTTTCAGCTGCTTATTAATCTTTGGAGATATTTAATTTTGCGAGTGGATACACTCGGCATTTAAGATTATGGTGTTGCTGGTGAACGTTCTCGGCTTCTTATGATGCCTTTGGAAGTATTTAATTTTGCGTGTTGATACACTCGGCATTTAAGATTATGGTGTTGCTAGTGTCACGTGGTCTACCACTGAGAGGAGAGAGATAAGGAATGTCCCCTACCCTTTCGTTTTTGAATTAGCAGGCTGCCCAAAGAATGACCGTTAAGAGAGGAATAGAAATCTAGGTCAATTCCTCGCGGCCGAAGTAACAAATCCTGGTCAGAATGAAAGCCAACAGATGTTTGCACTCTGTGACCGGGTGAAAGAGACAGTAGTCCTAAAGAATCGCCTGACCGGGGAAGGAAGAAGATAGAGGAGAAATGGTTGGACAGAACCGTAAGGCGGAAGTGACACCTTCTTCCGTCAGTGGAAATAGGGGTAAAGAATATCAGTTTTGAAGATAGATGTCGCCGTGAACAGATGAGGCGAGTCTCATGCCAAGACTCCGGGTGAAGAAAGCGGAAAGAATCTTGGACAAGGAGCACCTATGCCTTCAAGCCAGAGTTATATATATATATATAAAATTCCGCCAGCCCGTAAAACTGAAAATACTCTCCGAAGGAACCCATCAAAAAGATAAGTAAACATTAAGACTGTTTCTCCCTACACCCTCCTTAAGCATTGCAATTACTCTCTCTCTCTCTCTCTCTCTCTCTCAATTTAAAGAAAGACTAAAGAAAAGGAAAAAAGGAAGAAAGACATTTATAGTTATGTATTATCCGCTGATAATGCAGCTGACACGTTGAATATGTGTGTCCGCTTGTGTATTAAAAAGATTGTTATATTTCAATGTCCCCACGTGTTGAAGTTGGTTCATTATGTTGTCTTCTGTCAAGTTGTCTGTTAAATGTTTGTTTTCGGCTTCTTTCCCCTTATGTTATTCTCGCCTAAATTGTCCTATTCTTTCCTTTACAAATATTATACGGGAAACCGGAATTGTCGACTACTATGGTTAATATTATTATATCAAAACCCAGAGGCTCATAGCTTCCATTATCCTAGGGCTAGGAAGAGCTAGTGGCCTGGTGGGTGTGTGTGTTAACGTGAAGTTTGGAAACCCCTTGCCAGCGGCAGTCAGTCTAGCCCCAAATTAACCCCTACATAATATGCCAGTTCCTATATGCCCGAGAAAGGACTCTGAACAAGGACTTATTCTACGAGGGATCGAGTGCCAGACCGCCCCGTCTTCATACGTGCGAAAAATAAATTCCCGTCTTGGGATTTTAATAATTATGTCGTCACCCTAGTGAAAGTTCTCGGCTTCTTATGATGCCTTTAGAGGTATTTAATTTTGCGTGTGGATACACTCGGCATTTAAGATTATGGTGTTGCTAGTGAAAGTTCTCTATTTCTTATGATGCCTTTAGAGGTATTTAATTTTGCGTGTTGATACACTCGACATTTAAGATTATGGTTTTGCTGGTGAGGGTTCTCGGCTTCTTACGATGACTTTGGAGGCATTTAATTTTGCGTGTGGATACACTCAGCATTTAAAATTATTGTGTTGCTTGTGAAAGTTCTCGGCTTCTTATGATGCCTTTAGAGGTATTTAATTTTGCGTGTGGATACACTTAGTTTTAGATTATGGTATTGCTTGTGAAAGTTCTCGGCTTCTGATGATGCCTTTGGATGTATTTAATTTTGTGTGTTGTTACACTCGGCATTTAAGATTATGGTGTTGCTTTTGAAAGTTCTCGGCTTCTGATGATGCCTTTGGAAGTATTTAATTTTGCGTGTGGATACACTCGGCATTTAAGGTTATGGTGTTTCTAGTGAAAGTTCTCTAATTCTTATAAAGCATTCGCAGATATGTAATTATCTATGTGAAAGGAAAATGTGAAAATAGATATGTACAAATGAAAATGTGAAAATCAAAATACACTAATAAAACTTACCTCAAATGAAAATTTGCAAATAAAAATGTGTGAAGAAAAATATATAACAAAACACTGAAATATAGTTATGATTGTAATCAAACCTTTATGAAAGAATTAAACTTCGGTATTAAATAACCCAATAGGAGTTGATATGGCGTTAAACATATAAATCAAACCAAATCAAAACAACCCAAACCTTTCTAACATATAGAAAGATATGTTTAATTAGAAATGAAAGCTATCGATCGATCATTCGATCGGTCGATTGATTGATTTTAAAGGTAAGTCAAACTGTCTGGCGATAAGTTAGAGAATCGCGTTCATTGAACATTTATAGTTTTATTTTTTCTGTAGTTTTTTTTCTTTTTTTTTTTTTTGCACACGGCCTTATTAGATAAAAATAGATTTTAAAGATCTATTTAAACAATTGATGTGAGCCTAAATGGTACTGACACTTCGGATCAGAATGGACCTGGGGATAATGGTAATGAAGGGGTACTCCACATTCCTCAGAGCTTCAAATGTGGTGCCTCATCACCGAATGAAATTTCTTTTATCGTTTTATTTTATCAGACAGTGGAGAACTTGAGGAGAGTTGCTGTCACTTGATCAGCAGCATTTACCAACAAAACTTGATAGACCAGTACATTTTGAAAATCTGGTGCCTTTATAGGTAGTAATTTAAGATGGATAAAATCGAGTTGGTCTAACAGATTACATTTGTTATTTCCTTTTCGTTTTTAATCTCAAATAACTATTGTTTATGTTTTATAGGAAAGTACTTCAACTGAAATTTTCTCGAACCCAATTCAAACGTCAGATACTAGAGATCTACAACTTGAAATGTTTCCTGTTTTATTTTAATAAAGAAATAAGATTTCCATATGGTTTTTTACTTGTTAATAACAGTCTATGCTTTTTTTATTGGTATGTTGTCATTGCTTTCTGTTGATGAGATATTGTTACAGAGCTATATGAACTATTTTACTAATATCAAAGGCTTACACCAAATTACATGGAAAATCCCATATTACCTACAAAATGGCTGTTGTCATGGCTTTTACGAACCTCAAAATGGTAGCATAACGAGAAATTGCATCTGATGGCTTCAGTTCTAAAGCTCAATGAAGTTCCTCTTCACTGCCATTACTCACATGTCCACTCTAACCTAGTGTAGTGGTACCTGTTAAGGTCTTATCTATGAATTAAATGGATGTTTTAAAACTTTTTTTAATTGGAAAGGAATATGTGAAACTATATAATTCTGTGCAAACAAATCATTAATCTTCTTATTAAATGTAATTATTAATGTTGAGAATACTTGAAGCCATTTAAGTATAAATTATTTTCATTAAGAATATTTATTTGAAGCTATAATTGTTTGCTAAAGATTATCGTTATAATTATTATTGTTAGTTATTATCATTATTATTATTATTATTATTATTAGGTAGTTGAAACCGTATAATTGTTTGCAAATTATTGTCGTCAGATAGGAATAATTAAAAGTGTATAACTAAAACAAATATTAAATAGGAATAATTACTTAAATCGTATAATTGTGTATGAATAATTAGTATTTGATAGGAGTACTTGAAACAATAGAAATGTATACAAAATTTATACAAACAAATATTTATAGACAGAAAGAGGAGCGATTTAGAAAATACAAAGGAATATTAAAAATATAAGTAAGATCTATAAACAGAAATGTACAAGTTGTTATTGTTGTTGTTGTTGTTGTATGGCTATGAGTCTTTGTTGAGCCTCATTGCCTTCTTCAGAGTACGTTTGACGGTTTTAATGGTGCGTTCTACAAGACAATTAGTTTGTGGGTTGAGAACAATGGATGTGTCATAGTAGGAATGCCATTCCTGAGCAAATATTTTGAATTTACTTGCATTAGATTCAGGATTATTGTCACTGATGACACTCTTTGGAATGCCGAAATTTGCAAAGATAGTCTTTAGAAACATGATGGCTCTAGGAGATTGTTGGCCTGTGAGAGAGTGAATATCGAAGAAACTCGTAGTATAATTAACAACAATCATATAGAGATTTTGTTGTTGTTGTTGCTGTTGTTGTTGTTGAGTACATTTTTTATCCGTACTATTTCAGGGCTTGGTGTAATTGTTTCAAAGGGCTGTTAATTTCATTCATCAAGACAGATACTGTTAATCTTGTGTTTGATTTCTTCTGTGATAATAGTAGACATGTTCTTTTGCCCAAATGGTACTCTTCTCAGTATAAGTTCAAAAGTGAATGTATTAGCGCGATTGGAGATTGAACTCGTTTATTACTATTTCGCAGTGCAGTACGTTAGCCACAATGCCGCAGAAAAGCCTTCATAGATAAATGAGGACAGAAGAAGAAGAAGAAGAACAAGAACAACAACAACAACTTATAAAGCAGAGGGGTTATGAATAAAAAATTGAAATGTCTCATATTTAATGCTTAAAAACGGATATAGCTTTGTCAATTGCCTTGTTTTCGTTTGTTTCTTTATTTTCCTAAACCATGTGATAACCCTTTATATTTTCAGAGAAAACACTTAAACATTTCCTCTATTTTCATCTATGCAGCTTAATGTTTAAGTGATAACTAAATTACTTTTTGCTGCCATCTTGGAAGGAGGTTTGATTCTTAAGCTGAACATTTGCATTATTCTGTGAGTACATTTCATGTTGATTTTTTGCTATTTTAAATATTGACCATCATATTTATTTGGACTGTGATTATAAATACATTTTTATTTGGTACATTTATCAGAGAGATATCAAACATTTATATATTATATTTCGGCAGCGTTCATAGTGTTATGGTTACCGTTGTTCAAGCGTATTTTTTCCTTATTCGTCTCTCTTGAAATCCAGAACCAGCTGCTTGCATTTCACATTGTGCTAGTCCCTTTTTGGAAAGGCATGAATCCAACTATTCAACTAGTTACGGATAAATAGTCAAGTGGGGTCAGTGTACTCGGATTAAAAAAAGAAATAATTAAAATCAAAATGTCCTGTTCACAAATTCAATTCCAATTTATAAAATATGTGAAAAAATGACTTTTTTGTTAACAAGAGGAAAACCACAATGGAATAATTATAAATTTATATAGACATAAAGATCTTTTTGCTTTGTTGTATTGTGGTCATAAGAGACTAAAGTTTCAAAAATTCGTCACAATTCTTGTACAGTGAATATGATATGTATGCAGCACATATAAGCGGAGTGTAGTAATTTATCAAGCTTTTTGCAAAGATGTGGCACAAGGCCGAATAAATTGGGCACCCAATGAGACTCGAACTCATTCTTGCAGATTTGTTAGTCTGGCTTGCGAACCATTACAGTACGCGAGGCGCCCATATTAGCCGAGTGTATGTTTGACTGGTGACTGAATGTGAATTTGAGCGTGTCTGTGTGTGTGTTGATAATCTGGTACCTTTATAAGTAGTAATTTAAGATGGATAAAATCAAGTTGATCTTGCAGATTACACTCTTTATTCCTTTTTTTTTTTCGTCTTAAATAACACTTGGCGATTTTTCTAAGGATTTCAACATATAATATCCGCTATATATTCAGTTCTATTTGCAGAAACATGTGTGTGCGTGTATGTGTGTGTAAGTGTGTGTGTGTGTGTGTGTGTGTGTGTGTAAGTGTGTGTGTGTGTGTGTGTGTGTGTGTGTGTGGGTGTTGGGTCATTTTATGCTGAAAAATTTTGATATAGATTCATGCCGATATTTTGGTAAAAATCATATATATATATATATATATATATATATATATATATATATATATATATGGCTTTTTGGAACCCTCAAAAAAGGAGCGAGGCTGTATTTTGCAGGAACGAAGGAGAACAGGGTTCTTTCATATTCAATGGAGCAACTCTATTTGGGCCTAAAGAGCAATGTATTCTGCGCTCCAAAATTATTTGAATTCTTTTTTTAAACATTAAACAATAAAAAGAAAAGAAAGTCTGGTTAAACTCTTTGTTTTTTTATAACTGTGTTATATGGATGTGAGAGAGAGAGACAGAGAGAGAAAGAGACAGAGACAGAGACAGAGACTTAAACATGAAAATTAGACAGGAAAGACGAAAAGTTTGAACTTTTTCTCAGATTTTTGTTTAGAAGCAAGCATGATTTGTTGGCTAGGTGCTACATTTTTGATTGGCCATTTTTCTTTGAAGACAGAAGGCAGTCTGGAAAAAGTCAATTCAAAAGCGTCAGTCATTCTGTATGAAGACTTTGAAGTCATTTTCTTAAAGATTTGTACTTTTCCCGAATTTATGACTCGTATTTTTATTGCTAAAAATAATTCTTTAAAGGTAATAACTAAAAAAATATGTTTGTTTTTAAATAGATATTTTTTTAAATATGTATTTTCATTTAGCGTGCTAGACTGACGCAGTTTTGGTCATTCTTGCTGTTTTATTAAAATAATAAGTTGAAAAGAAGATACAATAACTTAAATAAGATACTTTGATTTTATTTGTTTGAAAACAACAGAGTATAGTAATAAATGAAATGGTAATTTTCAACCAATTGCTAACCTGAATCCTTTTTGAAGCCATTTGAACCTCACCCATTATATATATTCCACATTCCAGAGAAATAACACGGCATATCTCCACAACTTATGAAAATAGAAGATTTGTGTTTGTTTCTGCTGTTCAAAGTTTATTTCGCAAGTTTCTTCTGCCCACTGCAATACTGAGGAGAATATTTTTTTCGTTCCAAAATTGTAAGTTAAAAATATTTCAACTAATAATTTTATAAATTCATATTTTGGGATATTTAAATTCTGTCTCTCTTCTCTTGGAAAAATGTTTGCTGTTTCTTTAAATAATCATTAATGTAATGTTTAAAAGTCAAACTTTATTTACTTAGAACAAATTAAATTTCCCTTCCAAAATCAATAGTAAATAATTCATTTTCAAAGAAGTAAGGCTCGCTATAGTTTTTTCTTTTGAAATGATTACAGTAGATATATTTAAATTATTTACTTATTTTTATTAATAATAATAATAGTTTGAAAAAAGGTCAATGAAGTTTGATAAATCGATCTGATTTGTTTGAAAAAGCATTAAAAGAGTATTTATATTGGTATTTGATTCGAAATATAAAGTGTATTTTTGAATAAACGATGGTCGAAAAATATCAACAAATAGCCAATAAATTATTATTAATCAGAGATCAAAATAATGTCCTGAAATTTCATATAAAAATATCTGGCTGAAACCTTGGAATTGAACAAATATCTTTTGAAATTTTTCTCCCCTTGTTAGAATTATTAGCGGAAATAGTCCCTAATGTATGTTCAGTGAGACAAATCACCGAACTACTTTCTCGATTTCTACGCGACGGCGTGTCACATGACTTGTCTAAAGACGCCACATATTTTGGCACCCTATTTGTATTCACCTTTCCCTTTTCAGCTAATCCTATTTACCAACTCCTCCATTCGGGCAGGATATGACACAAAGTCAATTTTTAAGCGGAGTTTAACAGGTTTGAATTCACAGTTTTCCTTCTCCAAGACTAGTTGCCTCAGCAAGGCCAAACAACGCAGTCTGCCCTACTATTTACCCATAGCCGGAGGGAGAATAATTGGATTCATACCCAATCTGTCTCGTCTAGGATTTGAACTCGAGTCGTCGTGTCCATTTCCTACGATGATAATGATTACACCACGGGCACCTCCCTTTTCAGCTAATAAAGCTTGTGTACACTCGTGCAAATCGTTCCCGCCTCAGATACTCGTTTATCCTTATTTTATACTAACACTATGAGTCGTCCCACTATGCAAACTTTGACACCCCTGAAAAATAGATTGTTAATGTAATGAGTATCTATATTGTTTATAAATATTTCAGGGCTTTCTATTTCTATGTTATACTTCAAGCAACAAAAAACTATGCATAATCTTATGCGCCATCCGGCATGTTCTCCTTTAGGAGCAGGAAATCACATCTTCTTTGCAAATCTCAAAATATTAGCGAGATTTTGTCAATAATCATCTTACACTTAAAATGACATCCCATCCCATATTGACAAGATCCTTTGACGCTCATACGGATATTTGACTACTAATTTGCGAAATAGAACGCTTATGAAAGGAGGTATATTTTTACGATGGAGCGCTGAAAAAGAATCCGCTCCTTTTTAAAAGGAGTTGGAGCCTGAGCGGCTCCATTTTAAAAATGGGGAGCTAGCTCCAATTTTGGGCGTGCGAGCGGGAGGTTGAGCAACTCCAAAAGTAATGGAGCTCGTAAAGTTCTGCTATATATATGTGAACTATTGTTCAATTACTAATATTTTTAGTACAGTCCCATTTCTTTTAGGAAATATCAAATCCTGGATTATCGGCCCTTAACGATTCCTACAAAATGACTCTGGTTTAAACAACTAAACAATAGTATCTATTACAAGCCAATTAATGCACGTAGTAGCTTTTGTAAGTACAGAGTGAAGATTTAAATGAAACAGGTCGAAATCATTTTTTTTTCAGATAATGAAGATATGGCTGGTTTTGATATTTTCTGTTTGGCTGAGTTGGAATATTTCTGGTAAGTTATATCAACAAAATCATATTTTTATGTGGATTTAATTCAGCTTTTGAAATTTTGTTGTTGTTATGCTTTTAGGGTAAAGTTATTCTCAGAATCCCAAGTCATACTCCTCATTTCGTGATCCTAAGTTTCTTCAATATCTCCTCCAATTTAGATCAAATCGTTAGAGCTTTAGTTAATTATACTGAGCACTTTAGAAGTTCCATACGTAATTGAGCAAACGTACATCCCTTTGTCTTTTAAAATATTCCACTACCAAATAAACACCAATACAAATTTACATTATCAAAAAAGATTGAATATTTTATCTCAAATATGAGATGAGATGTCCCAAAACAACTTTGGAATTTTTTAAATTTTCATCAGGATCTGGCGTCGGTTAATCTGACTTAGGTCTATTTTTAGAATTTATGAAATGTATGTGTGTGTGTGTGTGTTTTATTAGTTTTTTTTTCTTACTGATGCAGCATTTTTTAGAAGAAGTCTTGTTGCCTTTTTTATATCTTTAATATAATATCAAACCATTTTTTGAACGTATTTACGTAATGAAGATACGTTACAAACTATATTTGTGCCAGTGGGTCACTTATCAGTACAAAAACATGCCCATTTAACGTTCAGTTATTTTTAATGTCTTCTGTTAGGACGAGATTTTATGCATTTTGCTAGATTCAAAACCGAAGTAAAAATAGCACCCAAGAATCAAATGCTTCTTGATTCACGCTTCCTTTTTTATTCTATTTTATTTTATTTCTATTTATTTATTTATTATTTTTTCTTTTTGTCAAGGCCTTTTATAGGCTTGTTTTCAAATGTATAGGCGTTGAAGAACTCAAGGAAAAGATTGGCCAAGATTCTTCTTGATTCGCGCTTTCAAGAATCTGTACTGTTTAGAGAAAGGGAGGAAACCCTGCTCCCTAAATTTTTTAATATGCTTTAAGAATATATTTTTTTTGAATGTTGAGTCCCCCACCTTAAAAAAAAAAAAAAGAAAAATGATATCTTTAATACAATTAAAATTTTTTTTCTTTCAGCTCTCCATCCAGGTAAATGGGGACTTTACAATGCTGGAAAATCAGTAACAATTGTGTGTAATAACAGCAAGACATGGCGATTTGGAAAGATCAAGGTAGCTGATTGTGAAACGTGCCAAAATCATACTTGCAATATCATGGCTGATTTTCAAGATAAAATTTCTTCCACGTGTGATTTACAAAAACCGTTTTCCTCTATAAAAATTCATGATCTAAAAGTCACTGACAGATATAGTGTTTTTTGTTCGCTCTATGGAAAACCTTTCGACGTCTATGTTGGTGGTAAGTATATGCAATTCTTCTTTAAAATAAAAATGCAGTATCATTTAAATTTTGCAGAAGAAGCACCATCATCATTATGGTTGGTTGGTTGGGTGGGTGTGTCATACAGCATATCAACGCGTGTAGATTATATAATGCCAAATCCTGTTTATAAATGTATTAAATATTTGATTTGTAAATGTATATTTTGTCGATAACTTCTTGAAAGGAGCCAGAGCTCATGTATTTGCATACAGCTAAATAGTTTCAAGTATTGCTATGTAACACTAACAATTCAATTTAACATCAGTGATTTGTTTGCATACAGATAATGGTTAAACAGTTTGTAATGCTTGTTTCTCGGTATCTTTTTTTTTCTTTTATATGAATTCTTGTATCAATTATCTCTTCTATTAGAGAATTCTTCAGTCTTTTCCCGAGGAAATCTTAACAGTGATAGTGTTCTGATTGCTTCACTGTAGCTTTCGAAAATGTCATTCGAAGTGGAGTAATTTCATCCCGTTTTATGTATGATCTCCGCTTTAAACTGAGAAGGCAATTTCCCGAATATTAGATTGCTCATCAAATTATTTCCCGCTCTGGGTTGTTCAAAATAATCAAGGTCGTATGATCCTTTGAGTTCTGCAAGGTCAGCTCGGTTAAAAATTGACTTATGTTGAAGTATTCAGCATCATATTCGGGTTTATACGAAAGAATCTTGTTGAATATTGCATTTATAATAAGATTCCCGTTCAAGAGTTGTCTTTTGACAAGATCTATATCTATGCTATAGTTACAGCTTTCCAATGTCAAATGTGATATTAGTTGTAAATCATAATCGGAAAGGTTGCTTTTTAATAATGTTAACTTTACTTCATTCGACTCCAAATGCATTACACAGTTTTGGAATTGTGCTAGAAAGTTTTGAAATTCAAAATTCCAGGGTTTCACCCCGCTAAACTAGAAACATTCTAACTTACGTAACATTAATAATGTTTGTTCCTTTAATAGATTACATCTTCTGTTACTGGAAGGTGCATTTTCGTTTGTGGAAAGGTTTTGACTCAGAATGGATAATATTTTGGTAATTCCTCGATGAAACTTAATGCTTTCATATTTCTGTTTGTCAAAACCATATTCTTCAGTGTTTATATAAATTTCCCTTATCTTTTCACTAATTTCTTCAATCCTTAAAAAATGTTCTTTTATTAATTCCTTTTCTTCAGAAAGATAATTGGCATCTAAATCATCGTCCTCCTCCAGCATTTTCATCTCCATTATAATATCCTTTTCGATTCTTGACTTAGTCTCGTTAAGGGGTTTTACCCCTTTTAAACATTCGACTGCCACGTTGAATATATATATATATATATATATATATATATATATATATATATATATATTAAATAGAGCACGTGGTTTCTCAAGTAAAAGAATAAAAGAAAGAAAGAAAAAAAAAGGAGAAAGAAGAAAAAGACAGTTGAGAGATATTTATGTTTGATACTTCCCGTTGGCTTAATATTGTCGGTATTTTAAAAGGAAAAGAGAAAAGAAAAAGGAACTGTTTCTTAAATCTTATCATTATTTGTTTGGTCGTCGCCTATTAAAATTTTGTTACATTTTAAATGCACCCTTGTGTTGAAATTTTTTTTTTTTGTGTTATTTCCTCTATTAATTCGTCTTCTTTTGCACATATCTGTTTCAGCGTCGTATCGCTTTCGTTAAGTTAGGAAATTTGACAGCAGTTAATATTTTCTAACCTCGAAGTCCGATTTTTCCGCTATTTAAAGGGGTAGGAAGACAAAGGACTTGGTGGTGTACGTGAAAGTGAATTGGTACCCCTTACCAGCGTCTGAGATCAGTCTAGCCCCAAATTAACCTCCATATTATTTGCCGGTTTACTCTATGCCCGAAATAGGAGTCTTGACGGGGACTTATTTTGCGGAGGGTCAAGTGCCAGATGCCGTTGACATCACATGCCCATAAAATGGACTCTCGTCCTGGGATAATCACCTATGCAGCGTCACAATTATTTTCAAACCGTTAATTTTTTTTTAATACAGCACGTGGTTTTACTGTTAATATTCAATTTGATAAGAGATTTTTTTTTATCGCAGACGAAGATAATTTTTTAACTAGAGTTTAAACGTACCAGCGTAAAGAAATATGTTGGCTTCGCACGTGGGACTGAAAAAAAATTATTTTTATTCTTTCTCTTGGTGCTTGCTTTATTTTGGCAGAATCAGTTCGTGGTTAGTAACTAGCCGCAAACGTGGTTACAAATCCCAAAAATGTAATAAAAAATTTTGGGACCGATGCTTTAGCAAAATAACACAACTGAGGTTTAGCATATTTTGGGATTATTATGATTATGCAAAATTCAACAACTAAATTTTGGATACTATGCTTTAGTAAAATATGGGAAATTTAACGACATCCCGATATGGATCATAAGAAAGAATAAGCAACGCAGTAAGATATTTAAATATGTTTATATAAGAAATGCAAATGAGTTGCTAAGCATATTCCTTTAGCAGTCAATAGTCTTTAAGAGAAGAAAGCTCAAATCATAATACACTTATCTGTGGTTGGTGAATGTCCAGTCGTCTTTCTGTATATTTTCTGAATGTGTTTAAGACTGTTTTGAGACGGTTGTGGACTTTTGGTTTCATAGGGCTCAAAATTGTTTTCTAGGTTCTGTTTGTTGAGTTGGGTGGTCTGCTAACACCCTCATTTACCAGGTTCTCTTTAGCCACGTCTTGCCTCTCTCCGTGCCCAAGTCACGTACTCCAGTCCTTTTTGTCCTGCCTTCTCTCTATATCCTCAGCCTCACTACATCCGTATAAACAGCTGTCAAGAGGATAACTTGTAATTTTCTAATAAAGGTAAGATAGTCATGGGGCTTTACCGTTCTCTGGCAAGGTAAAAAACAATAAGACAATAGAGGATCTAGAATATATCCTAGATACTTCACAGTTAATATTATCACTATATCAATCTGTAATTGTCTCTAGTGGGTCTGGGACCAGTTATCTCTTACCGAGAGAATAAAAATCTAGTATTCATCGAGAAAAGACCAAACATATTTTGCTGTTACACCAACCGGTGAACCAAAATATCAGTTTTGAATTTCATGAATGATAAAGTTTCATCTTCTAAAGAATTCAGGACTGACACACAAATAAAGATTGATTAAAATAGAAGAATACTAAAAATATTTATGTACATTGTACACAAATAAAATTAATACGGACGCGAAAACATATATGGTAAATTATTGATTATTACCAAAAATGTATAAATACATATAAAGAGAACGTCTGTTCAACTCAACCTCCTGTTATTTGTTTGTCTTTGAATGTTTTATTTATTATTCATTTCAGTATTAAGCTTTTATTACAATTACCCGGAAAACTCCCCGGCTACAATATAGTGTGTTTTATAAGAAGGTAGTTCTTTTATGATATTACTATTTTAAGGTTTCTTCTTGTTTATCATCCCAGTCAACACATTATTGGAATTGTCTTCAGGTAGTCTCCTTAAAATATCAGTCCTTCTTTTCTGATAAAGATACTCGTGTACCGAATTATATATATATATATATATATACAACAAATGTTCAGGAACGATTAGTTTGGAATTATTCAAATTGAAACCATGTGAGAGGTTTCATATATTTCTCCTGGAGTGATCGATGAATGACTATTAATAATAATAATAATAATAATAATAATAATAATAATAGCTTTTATATACATTTAATAACATGGATGCTTATGTGTGACGAAAGGTTTCATTCAGACTTATTCTACTTGATGATTTTCGTAATAAGACAGCATGAAACCCTGGGTCGGAGAGAAGCATCCATGTTATTAAATGTATAAAAAAAACTACTATATTTATTTATTAGTATTTACCCCTTTCGATTTTTTCACATCAAACTTAGCTGATGGTTTTTCACTGGAGTTTGAGTGACAGCAAGTCTCCTCAAGTCTTCAGGACTCGCCTCAGGATTCTGGCCGTTCTTAGCAATGCAGTCGTTTGGATAGTCTCTACCCGTCTGTAAACTTCCAAGTCCTCCAGGCCGTTTAATAATCCTTTAGTTATTGTGCCTAACTCACCAATCACAATTGACACATCGATACTTTCATGTTCCACAGCTTTTTCAATTCTCTAACAAGGTCGAGGTACTTATCCTTCTTTTCCCTTTCCTTCAGATTTATTCTGTGGTCCACGGGAACAGCAAAGTCTACAATTTTGCAGATTCTCTCATTTTTTTTTGTTGATTATTATGAGGTCTGGTCTTCTGGTCGGGATTAGGTGATCCGTTTGTATGTTAAAGTCCCATAGGTGTTTATGCGAGTCATTTTCTAGGACAGGTGCCGGATTGTGCATATACCATTTGTTTGTAAAATCGAATTGAAATTTCCTGAACATCTCCCAGTGGATCACCTTGCCGACCTAGTCGTGTCTTGCCTTATACTCCTTCTATGCTAATTTACTGCATTCGCTTATTATGTCACTGCATAGCCTACATTTACTGTTTTGTTGCGTCTTATCTATTCTCGCTTTGATATGATTGGTTCTTATGGCGTTGTCTTGTGCTGCTGTTAGGAGGGATTCCGTTTCTCTCTTAAGGTTTCCTTTTCTTAGCCAGGTCCAGGTTTTCTGGTGTGAGATGTTGTTTATTAGAAGCTTAAAGCGGCCATAGAGTTGTTTTCCCTCCCATTTTTGTTTCCTAGTTGTTGTCATTCTTTCGTCTATCGTGTTGTTCGTGTCGTTTCTGATGGTTGTAATCAGTTCTCGTTCGCGTTTTTCTGTGTTGTCTTCGAGCCGTTGTATCGATGCGTCAACGGTGTCGTCGATGCTGGCAAGTCCTCTTCCTCCCTCTTTTTTAGATACATATAGTCTGTCAACGTCGTCACTGGGGTATAATGCCTTATGCATGGTCATTAGTTTTCTTGTTCTTTGGTCCATTTGTTTAAGCTCGTCTCTGGTCCACTTGAGAAAGGGTCCCGAATATCCATTTTAAATCTAGTATACAAAAGAAAATTATTAGAGCCTTTAAACTCTTAGGTTTTTAAAATAGAAATATCATCAAACAATAAGACAGTCAATTTCTTGGATGTGACCCTAGACCTTTCTAACAACATCTATAAACCTTTTATAAAAATGGATCAGTCCCCTTCATATATTAACGTAAATTCAAACCACCCTAAAGGTATAATTAAACAAGTTCCAAAAGCTGTAAATCTAAGAATAAGAAATCTATCAGTAAATGAAGAAATATTCCGAAAAAGTAGTAAAATGTATATTGATGCACTAAAAAGTAGAGGGTATAAAGAAAATTTTACCTATAAAGAAGAGAAGGTGCCTAATTGTAATAATAATAATAATGAAATAAATAAGGAAAATAAACGTAAAAATAGAAAAAGGAAAATAATATGGTTCAACCCCCCGTTCTGTAGGCTAACTAATATAAATATTGGAAAATATTTTTTGAAACTAGTTGATAAACATTTTAAACACGGGAATAAACTGCAAAAAATATTTAACAGAAAAACGTTAAAAATAAGTTACTCTTGCACGAAAAATATTTTTCAAATAATTAATAGCCATGATAAAAATATAACTAAAGAATTTCAAGATCAAATACATAATAATAATAATAATAATAATAATAATAATAATAATAATATAAAAAAAGAATGTAATTGTAAACCCCGAAAAATTTGTCCCATGAATGGTCTGTGCAAATTAAATAACGTTATATATCAAGCTATAATTTACCCTAAAGAAAATATCACAGATAAGAAAACTTATATCGGGCTAGCTTCTACTAAATGGAAGGACAGATATTTAAATCATAAGTTTACCTTCTCCCACGAACACCTAAAAAACCATACGGCACTATCAAAACATTTCTGTTTTTTTAAAAAACAAACGTTTAACCCCTGAGATTAAATGGTCTATTTTGAGAAAATCAAATACTCCAAATAGTTTTAACGGTAGATGCAATTTATGCCTCGAAGAGAAAATTTATATCTTAAAATATAAATGGCCCAATGAGTTATTAAATAAGAGAAGCGAATTGATAGCTAGATGTAGACATAAGATTAAATTTAAAATATAAAAATTTATAAACGTACAATTAAATAGTGAAACCAGGTAAAAAAAACGTACCCAACATATGCACTAAAAAAATAGGTAGCTAAGTAAATGGTATCGAAATTGATATAAACATTAATATTTCTCTTAAAAGTTAATTATCGAACTTAACATGAAAAGAAGATAAACTAAACAAATAAATAAAAAAGTTAAATTACCGTAAGTATAACTGACAGAAGAAATTTGAAAAATTAAAATAAAACGGAAATTCAATAAAACGTGGAGATAACTCCTAAATCTCGCCCCCACTACACCCAACGTGTTTATTCTGTTTTGAATTTGAATTTAAATTTAAATTTAAATTTAATTAATTATCTATTGGGTCTGAAGAAGTTCTGTATTAATTTTTTTCTTCATGTTTTTGGTTCACACCAGAAACTGAAAATACGGGATGGAAATAAATTTATAATCCTGAATTAACCGGTCTTTGTTTTTTTTCTTAAAGAAATATTGCTCTGTAATAAATTAAATTGAGCTCTCCACCAGGAAAATTTAAATGTTCAGCTCTTGAATGATTTTCTTGTCCTGAGGGAATTGCTCCAAACTCTGGTTTAACCTAACCGAATATTACCTATATATATATATATATATATATATATATATATATATATATATAAATCATATTCTGAGCAATTACATCTGTAATATAATTGAAAAGAAAACTCAATGGACCTTATTTTACTATCGTAAATTTATTTCCAAGAATGTATTGACAGGGATGGTGAACATGCAGAGACTTTGAAATTATATCATAAAGGTGTTTCCATAATAGTGTCAACATTTTCTTTTAATCACCCTGTATTAAATTACATTTACTTACCATAACTCGTTATACTAATTTGCTATATACGTTACCCCCGTAAAAACTTGTTTCTTTCTTTTTTCCTTTTTTTTTCTCGTTATTCCGTAGTTTATAGCGAACATATTCGTTCTGAAAACAATTCCCTTTTTGCATTGGATGAAGAGCAATATACACTGGTATGTGATAGAACAAACTCACAAGAAATGGCTTGGTACGATGATGAAGAACGTTATATTGGATTCTTTAATTCCGGGACATGTGAGAACTCTGCTCAGCCTTCAACTTCATTTTCTTCTAGAATAAAATTTTCTTGCAACCAAAATGCTATGAGGCTTCATATAAACCCAATTCGTTTTGACTCAGACGATAAAAATACAATCGCTTGCCGGAACGGAAATAGAGTTTATTTTTTTGACATCAATGTTAATGGTAAGTATTTACTTTTATCTATTGAATTCAACTTTTAAAAAAAGTTGAAAGAAAACAAAAACATATTACCCATAACTACTGGTTGTAGCAGAAACACCTCCCACATTTTAAACTGTCACCTGTGTGCTGCAAGTGAACTTAGGCTAATGGAAATAAACATTCCTTTTCATTTTTTGATAAGATCATTACCTCCCTTGTTAGCAAAAGAGTTCAGCTAATGGCTACAAGGCGGTGTGATCAGAGTAATATATAAAGCGAACGCGTGGGATGCCAAGCCTTTTTTCCTTGTAGCATTGGACCCGGTCCTACTTATTTGGGCCTCTTGGCCCGGGCAAGACACTCGGTGCGATCTTTTTCTTCTCAGAAACCTCATGTGGCATTGAACACAACAGCATAGAACAATACATTTCTAAATCATATATGTCTTCACAAAAACATCTAATTCTCTTATACGTACATATGCTAAAGACTTTTCAACAGTTAGGTTATTTCTCAACAAATATTCTGTATGAACCTTTTTGTATCTGATTGTCATTCTTGTATTCATGCTATGAAGTTTTCACAGGCAATAAAATATGTTGTTAATTCGTCGAAAATTGTTCTCGCATATAATCTGCAAGAGGAAATATAACAACATTCTACATTTCCTCCAAAGCCAGTGGTCTAAATTGTGACCTCTGTCACTCTGTCTCTGTCTCTGTCTGTCTGTCTGTCTGTCTGTCTGTCTTTATGTTAGCGAGAGTTAAGGTCTCCAAATATGACAAATGTAAGATGACAACCTAATGATGTCTTCGGTATCATAGCTTTCGCAGTAACTTATAACACAATCGTTTCTGGTTATAACCTGGCAAAATATAAATCTCTTTCAGTTCCGGTTCGAACTGTCACAATTAAGGATTCGGACAAAACCCCACTTCTGGAAGGCCAACGAAGAAACTTTATCTGCGACTCTGGAAAAACAAAGCCAGCTGCAATCATATGGTGGTTCCTTACGTATCAGAATGGATCAAAAATACGGATTCTGGATTCTATAAAGAATGTAATAAAGAAGGATCAGAAGAAATTTCAAACTATATCAACTCTGGAATTAGATTTGAAAAGAGAGTATGGAGGTATCATGTGTCAAGCAAAAATAAATGATACGGCATGGATAAAATCGTCTTACCTAGAACTAAAAATAATATGTAAGTATTCTTACCCTGAGGGTTATTTATTGAATTATTTCAAATATATATATATATTATCGAATAAATGTTTGGGCCAACTCTGAGTTCATAATAAAGGGTAATTTTGCAGTTGATCGTCAACTTTGAATGAAACTGCCTTAGAATAAGCAAGAGTTGTTTACACATTTACACGCTGTTTGGGAATCGGGTAGTGTAATGGTTAGCTACACTAACAAAACTAGACGTGTGAATTTGAGTATCATTGGGTTCCTATTCATACTGCCTGGTGCCACATTTAAGCCGAAATCTTCGTGCCCTTTGGGAATCAATTCTAGGAAAATATTTTGACAAATTACAAGAAAATTCAGTAAAAATTTGCCCTGCAGTAAAAAATTCTCGAGTAGGATTCTTTGCTGAAAATAATGCTAAATTGCTTTTATTCAAAATATAATCATTGTGTATTGATTTGATTAAAATTTTTGCATTATTATAGAGACGATGAGTCTGTCTACTCTCTCTCTCTCTCTCTCTCTCCCCGCTCTCTCTCTCCCCCTCTCTCTCTCTAGATATATATATATATATATAGTTTTTATTTAAAAGATGAGAAATTTACAAATTATAATTCTTCACACACCCACACACACCGACACACACACACACTCGCATATATATATATATATATATATATATATATATATATATATATATGGCTTTACACCATAAAATGAATACGATTCATTGGCCACTTTTACCGTCCGATGACAGCACACATTGCATAAAACTTAAAGTAACAACAGACTTCTGCAATTCATAATTTGATATTTAGATGATGTTATACCTGCTCGGCTAAAGTAGCGTAGATCCTTTTTCTTGCAAACTATTCTCATTTTGCATCTATTTTTATTACATATATATATATATATATATATATATATATATATATATATATATATATATATATACCAGTTGCCAAACAGCAAGGGTTGTGTCACAGAGCCTCTTGGAAAATCAGAAGAGAAATTACGCTCCTATTTTTACTCAGTATAGTGATTTGTTACCAGATTAATACAATTATGATATGGAATATTAGAATCTATAAACAAAAAACACGAATCTGACATGAACTTGCCTTTTTGAAGTGATATATTCAGATGTTTGAATTAAACATTCCGATTTTATTCTGGATGATCTCCCTTTAATGCAAATCAGTCCATGGTAATAAGATCATTTCCTTTTTGATGACAGCATAAATATAACTCCATGGTACAACAATTATCCCATCACAAATCCCAAATTCCATGGAAGAGTATTTCCATGGGATAATTTTTTTTACAAATTTCTACTTTTTTTTCATACTCTAGATCTTCCTTCCGAGATCAGCATCTCCCAGACATCGTCTTTCGAAGGTGAAACAACAACTTTAACTTGCAGCACATCTGATGGGAACACAGCTGTTAGAAGTATCTTATGGTTACCAGGCAACTATAGTAAGGATAGCATCCAGCTAACGCTAAATCGAACTGACAACAAAAAGATGTATAAGTGCTTTATGTATTTCGAATACTTTAAGGATCCGTTGTCGGCTTCCATAGATCTTAATGTGGAATGTAAGTATTTCTGTGCAACTAATCAAATGAGCCAAAAAACTAACAGCACAAATCTATTCTAGTATTTACAACATCCCCCCATATATATATATATATATATATATATATATATATATATATAT